>OU015496.1:172919335-172994335 GCA_907164885.2 Dolomedes plantarius | reverse complement strand
CAACGGTTCTTCGTCAATCGCCAGATTGAATTGCTTCCCTGACCGCCTCGCTCTCCGGATCTTTCGCCGATAGAAAACACGTGGTCCATGGTTGCTCTACGATTGACCCATATTCCATCCCCAGCTGCCACAGCAGATCAACTTTGGAAACGTGTGGAAGCTGTTTGGTCTGCTGTACCCCAAGAACTCATCCAAAGTCTCTTTGAATCAATGCCGAGGCGTGTGGCAGAGGTGATCTCCAACAATGGCGGCTACTCTGGCTACTGATTTTGGCAGGAACCACACTTCACAGAAGTCTATAAATTTAATCATTTGATACTTGGTCAACATGTTATCTACAAAATAAATTTTGTTGTGATATCTCTTGTCTTTCTTGGTGTTGCAATTTGGGTGGCCAGCAGTGTATTATACAACTGTATACATATTATTCTGAGACTACTATTCAGTCTTAAACAGAGAGATTAACACTGAACAATCACTTCCCGGGGTAGCTTGCTCTGCCCAAACTTGATTTGTCCTCTGAAACTGAACAGCGCCCCACCTCTCTCGCAGATTCATAGATTCAATTCTCTCCCCCACACTGGAACTCCCCATGGGGGTCTAAGGGATGGGATGACCTTGGTCCAATGATCGCAAGCTCTGCCCCTTCTACGGATTCTGAGAAAACGTTCTTCGTATTCTCAGAAAGAAGAATCTGGACATTAAAGCTACAGTGAACAATGAAAAATCGTCCAGCTTCCGTGTCTCACTCGTTCACTCTAAGAAAGTAGATGGTAATAAAAGCGAAAGTGAGGATAGCGGAGCGAAAAGGTCAAACATCAACGAATAAGATTTAATTTTTCAGTTCAGTCTTTCTCCTCCTCTTCCATCAGCATCTTCAAGTCTGATCTCCAAGGGAAATGTTGTACATTACACTTAATAAAAGAAATTTATTGCAGTACATTCTATTGTACTGCGTTTTTATAAGCACTCTTTTCTTAATTTGAAAACATGTAACAAAAAATTGCGGTGTTTTGGGGGAGCCCGGAACGAATTAATGGCCTTTCCATTCATTTCAATGGGGAAAATTGATTCGAGATACGAGTATTTCGAGTTACGAGCTCCGTCATGGAACGAATTAAACTCGTAAGTCGAGGTACCACTGTATATATATATATATATATATATGTATATATATATATATATATATATATATATATATATATATTCATTCTTGCGATACATGCTATCCCACACCGTAAGGAAAAGGTTAACTATATTATGCATTTTATACGTAGTCCAAGGTAATTCCCCTTCACTCAACGCGATTCAGGCAAATCAAAAGTTTGGCTTCGTAGCCGTGGCGGGACCCCTTTGTGCCTGGGAAACCAAAAGGTTGGACACCCTGATTTAACAGTTATCCGTGAAAGTTTTTTGATAATTAGACAAAAACCTTGAAACTTCAAGATTTGTAGATATAATAAATAATGATAGCCCGTTAAAAAAAACTCCCATCGCGAAGTGTTGATTTTTTTCTATTTTTGATGATGGGAAAAACTCTATACAAATCACTACTGTTAGAACGTTTTTTCTCGAATACGTGATGCTAGAAACAGATTTTGTGCGTCTATCTTAATTCGCTCTAGAAATAGAGCACTTACAGACAGATAAATGGATAAAACGGGTTTATTTAGATCGCTTAGCACCAAAAACTACTATTCCCGCAAAAAGACTCAATCTGAATTGTATCAGATCAAAAAACGAAAACCTTCCCATTACTATGTACTATTTTGTACCAAAAAGCAAGGGAAATTTATGGAAACATAGAAAAAATGAAAGAATAGGACTTATAATTCGTTATAAATCAATAGTAACATTCCTGGTGTTTTCAGCATTTCTTGTGACGATTAGTTGAAACGAATGTCTAGCATACTGAATTAAGCGGTCAGTTGACAGTGAAGAAAGAGCATAAGTATTCATCAATTATTCTATTTATATATATAAAACAATTCCGTAGCTGACTGACTGGCTGACTGATTGACTGGCTGACTGACTGATTGATTGACTGACTGACTGACAGACAACGTACAGGCCAAACCACTGGACCTAAAGGGCTGAAATTTTGCATGGCGATTCTTCTTATAGTGTAGGGGTGCACTAAGAAAGATTCTTCAAAAATTCTTCTTAGATTTTTTTAAATTAAATGTTTAAGCTGTTTTAGTAACTTTTTTAAGTTTGCATTTAAAATAATAATCTGAGGGTTATAAAATTTATATCACGAGAAAGATCATAAAAATTCCTTTAAAATGAAATGTTTTTCAAATCTTTGCCACCATGTTCTGATTTTTGGTGAATTTTTAAAGATTAATTTTTAGAATTTAATTTATTAAATGCTGATCACGTGGTTTCTTTTTCTGGTACTTTAAATTAATTTATCGTCACGAGCATACCAACGAAATAGACAAAAATATATTTTTTTTTCTTGCTAATGCGGCAGACGATTGGACATTATCCAAAAAAATATTAAAATACAATAAAAGATATTATGTTCCTGAAACTGTACTATATTAACTGTACTATATTCTTTAGTATGTTCTATTTGATTTAATTTTAATATTTTCTCCTCCATTATTTTGTCTATAAAAATATCCGTTACAATCTTTTTATAAATACATTTTTTCGTTTTTTTTTTACATCAGTTGCATACATTGATCGTTGTATTTATTATAAATATATTTATACATATTTTTAGCATTAATTGCAAACCTTGACCGTTGTATTTAATTTGAATGTACTCCGTAGCGAAGTACGGGTTTTCAGATAGTCTTTAATATACCGGGTGAGCCAAAAGTTCGTAAAAACTTTAAAAATTCATAAAAAAGGAAGAAATTATGATAAAGAAGTGCGATTTGCAAGAAAGAGCTCACAATGAAGTCGGATTTTTTTAACAGACACAAAAAATAGTTAAAAAAGTCACAGGAGATTTAGCAGAATTATGCAAATCAATCTTGCAATAAGAGCCCGTGATACACGACGATTTCCCATTCGCTTTCAGAATGTTATCATTACACGATCGAGCGTTGTTGGTCAATCTGTTAAGAGTCGCCTTAGTTGTGCCGTACAAAGTTCTAGAGATCATGTTGAACAATTGTTATAGCAAGAATAAATGAATGAAACGACGTACTGTTGTCTTTTCCATTGTGTTTCGGGTAGTCAGCGCTTGCTACCAGTGACTTTTTTAACTAATTTTTATTTTGCTGCTAAAAAAATCCGACTTCCTTGTGATCCCTTTCTTGCAAACCGCACTTCTTTATCAAAATTTCCACCTTTTTTTATGAATTTTTACTAACTTTTGGCTCACCCTATACTATTCTGACATTAATCGAATTCTGTATCCTACTGACTTCGTTTCTCGGACGCGAAACGATGGTGTAAAATAAAGATAGAAAGCCTAAAAATGGGGTAATTCAACGAAGAGAAGAAATTAATCGCTTGTGCTAGCATCGTGGTTACAGGTAGAAAGGTGTAAGCTGTAAGACTTTTGTCATAGCAGTTAATCAGATGTCCGTTGGAACTGTTAGTGAAAGAGGTGTAATGTACGTTTGTAAATGGAATAAAAATTGTCCCTGGAGAAGTGTTTTACTGAAAAAGCCCTTGCTCCAAAAATCGGGTGTATATAAAGATGCATTAACAGAAATATTGCTAAAAGTATCACATTTAAAGAGATGTAGTAAATAAATAACCCTTTGAAATAATTAAGATGTAAACGATAGCTCACCTGAAGTATAACCATTTCATCATATTTCACAGCATATATTCTATTCATCGTTAAGTTTAGACGAACATATTGTTTCATTTCAAATACCGTCGCCGTCATTTGTAGGCAAAAGGAAACTCCTTTATTTACAACAAAGCAAATATCTTATCTTGCTAGCTCGTTGTTGTGGCTTGGTGCCGAGTATAAAAAGCGCTTCCGTAATTTTGAAAAAGGGCAAATCAACCAAAAATGACCTATAAAAGCTCTCTTTGTTGAAGAGCTCAGATAAGTCAGAGCTCAAAATAAGAATTCTTTGATTATCAATAACACGGGCACACTTCATCATAAATTATCTCAAGCTGTCACATCGGTGCGGTATTGAAATTAGATTGTATTCTTCATAATCCATGCATAGAAAGTGACACGACGTGTCACGTGAGGTCTAAGCTTAATTAAAAGAAAATAATTTTTTATGTCAGAATAACTTTACCAATCCCCCTGAATAAATCAATATTGGAAAAAATTCGACCTAAATATTTCACCTGCTTTCCGGCGCTTAAGTACAAACGTCCTTTTCTCTGTCAAGAAAGTAAATGAAAAAAAACGATTTCGATAACTTTCAGCGTAAATTTTCATCGACGCGAATCTTCTGTTTGCCATTCATCAACAACTTGTTAATACTCTATGAAAGATTTCCTGTTTTAACAATGGGAGGCAATTTTATTCATCGCGTGCAAGTATTTCGTGCATGGGTGTGAAATGTGGGTCTGTTACGTAACGTTGCCGTTCAATCGATCCACTGCCTATTTGTTACCATGGCGATCTCTTGGTTAACTGCTAAAAACAAAAAAAAAATTACTTTTAATTTTTATTTCATGATTTTCATCAATAAAAAAATGTATATAAACATTATCCATAATATATGATAATTGAAATATTACCTCATTACATATAAATCTTGAAAAAAAATCTTTCAACACTCAATAGAAAATATAACGTAAAATAGTTATTACAGATAATTCATCGAGCTTGTGTAATGTATGTGCTAAAATTATTGAACAACATTATCTTAAGACAACAAGACGCACGCCAAACCGGCTAAACCGGCTGTACCAAATGAGGCGATAAATTTCACCCTGTAGTCGACGAATTGAAAATGCAAAGCTCTTATAAATATCTAGTAGATTAATTGAAAAAATTGTCCCTTTTCAGACACGTTATCAGCATCCAATATGTTTCCCTATCTCGTCATAACGGCACCCAAACCTTGTTGAAGATTTATCGTCCGTTTAAGAAAACTGAGGTTTAATTTTCTTTTTTCGACTCCTTTACGAATTCAGATGTCTTTCTCTATTATATAAATCAAACAAGAAATATTTTAA
Organism: Dolomedes plantarius; assembly: GCA_907164885.2. NCBI lineage: Eukaryota > Metazoa > Arthropoda > Arachnida > Araneae > Dolomedidae > Dolomedes > Dolomedes plantarius. The sequence goes on along the minus strand of OU015496.1, from coordinate 172,989,217 downwards.
AGGAGAACTTATTACATTGTCATAGTTTTGTCACGTATAGTTCTTAAATATCCAAATTTGAGATAATGATGAGGAATAACGGCCTTTTTTACAAAAGAGACCATTTAAAGAAAGTTTGAAGGAGAAAAGAACATTTCTAAAATTTTCTGATCAAATGGCAATGCTTTTTGGGTACAGTGAGCAACGAGTTGCCTGATAGCTCGAATACCTAGGAGAATCTTATTTAAGGTGCCTAAAGGACCTGCTGAAGCAACAGGCGTTTTGTTGCCGGCTCCGTTTTGGTGAATCGATGGGTAAAAGTTGTTAAGGAGACAGTGGACATTCAAACCTAACTTTTTTTGTTTTGAATGGATTTCCTTGAAATTTGAATATGTTATTAGTACCTTAGATATGTAAAAGTGGTTAAAATTTAAAGATGAAATATTAATAATTTATGAATTAGGAATTATTAATTATATCAAAAATTGGCCTAATTAAAAATGTTCCATTCGTATTTCTTTTGCATATAATATGGTAATTTTTATTTACAGGATACCTTATAGAACTAACAATGAAACTTATTGCTTATTTTAAGCATTCATTAAAAACATAAAGAGAAAAAAATAATAATAGTGAAAACACCCTTTTTATTACGCAAAATACCTATAAATCATCTTTTCAAGTACAACATTTAGAAATTCTGAGCTACGAAGCAAAATTTTTTTAAATAAGATTTATTTGATATACAGTTAAGTATAAAAAACTTAAATTCCAAAGCAATACGATAATTAGAAATGCGCCTGCAGAAGTTTGAATATTCGTATGACATGAAAATTTTTATTTTGATAAAAACACATTTAAAGTTGTTGCTATGAGTAACCACATAATATCTAAATTTAATACAAATTCCTATAACTAGGAAAGTAATCACAGAAATTAAAAATTCTTTTTTCAGCACATTCCTACTCGTCCGTAGTTTCTCAATTCAATAAAATAAAAATAAATCGAATTTTTGGACAAGTTTCGCAATTTTGAAAGTCCACTGTCCCCTTAAGTGTCATAATGTCAGGGAAAATTAGTAGTCGTTTGGCGATGATTGCTCTAACCATTCAAAAAATGAAAAGGAAGTTCAAATTTCCATGCATCAAAGAGAAAAGGAAATAATACGAAATAAGAAAAACTCATACAGAGTGAAAATTTAATTTTTTCATCAGAAAATATTTACGAAAATCCTAACTTTATTAATTAGTTTCATAAAGTAGGCCAAAATTTAAATATTTTTTTTAAATGCTGTAGGAAAACAATGTAATCAAAATACGTTACATTTATTTTTTTAAACTAAAATCATATAGCAGCAGAGCATAAACGGAGAAACCGTCTTTAAAATGTAATCGCTAAATTTGGCAAGAAAAAAAAAAATTAGGCACACGATAGGAGATTAGTCCCAAATATAAGACATGCATACTAACAACGTTAGTCGATCGGGACAAGTCCCATAGCCTTTGACGGATATTGAAGTCGCCAAATTTGGCGATTTCAATTTAGAAGTAGTTTCATTGTTTATTATCTGTTGCGCTAGGTTTCATAGATTTTTTAAAATAAAATTCCTTCATTTTGAATGTACTATTTGGTATTTCCTCATTCAAGCAGCTTTCGCTAAATTTTGCCATGGGAGGTCGCAAACCATCACCAATTTCATTACTTTACTTCCTCATTCAAGCAGCTTCCGCTAAATTTTGCCATGGGAGGTCGCAAACCATCACCAATTTCATTACTTTACTTCCTCATTCAAGCAGCTTCCGCTAAATTTTGCCATGGGAGGTCGCAAACCATCACCAATTTCATTACTTTACTTCCTCATTCAAGCAGCTTCCGCTAAATTTTGCCATGGGAGGTCGCAAACCATCACCAATTTCATTACTTCACTTCCTCATTCAAGCAGCTTCCGCTAAATTTTGCCATGGGAGGTCGCAAACCATCACCAATTTCATCACTTTACTTCCTCATTCAAGCAGCTTCCGCTAAATTTTGCCACGGGAGGTCCCAAACCATCGCCAATTTCATTACTTTACTTCTTCCATACGGGCTTGTGGTGGCCCTGTGGTACAGCGCACTGGTTTTCAGTGCTGAGGGTGCTCGGATCGAATCCCGGCGTCGCGCCATGAAATATGCCTCCGTTAGTGCCGTCCCTCCATTTGGGGTAATGTTGGCCGCCTATATGGTGGCCCCATAATAAAATGGGCAGTAAACTGCGGTGTAGTATAGTAATATTTGACAACAAGTGCCTCTGCTTAAAAAAAAAAATTCTTGCATACAGTTTCTGGCTGCCACATTTCTGCAATTGCGTTTAATATGGCGTAAAAACATATTCTCGTTCATTGTACTTCCACATCAATTCTGCAAGGTACGAACGACTCCAGGGGATGCCGAGCCGCGCATTGTTGCTTTATATTTCACCTCCTAGCAGAGCATTCGTTCAACATTTTGTGTGTGAGCACCCGTTTCTGAATCAACATAACGGTACTTACGGTTCACAGTGATATGACAGTAGCCTGCATTTTCCAGTTCCATGGAGGGTTAGTTAGGACTGCAAGCCGATGGTTTGTGACCTCCCAATGGAAAAATTTTGAAGAGATCGGTTTCATAATTAAGTACCTATTATTTTTCCAACAACATTTTTCTTAAAAATTTAAATTTTGATCTACTTTTTGAAAATTGTTAATAAATTTAAGATATTTTACATATATTTAGGCTATTTTGTAGTTAATTTATTTTTTTAAATACTCATAAATGTATTTTTTTTTAATTTCTCATTGGGAAAATAGGTACTTTCTCATTATATCACCCTGTGGCGAACCTCCTGGCGAAATGTGACTCTTGGCGAGGAAAAACCTTTCTCATATGCTTGAAGAGACCAGGGATTGATTTTGGAACATCTATTTACAAATCGCAGACGCAACCACCACACCATGGCGTTACTAACAAAACAACTCTATTTATGTGTAATGTAACCGTATTATGTGTAATGTAAGTAGACAGACATGTACATGAAAATTAAATTAAAAGATTATTTAAACATTTATTTTCTAATGATGCTCTGTCCACTTCTTACATGTACTTCTTCGTGAAATCAAAATTCCCACATAATAGGAATAACGATATATATGCTACCGAATGTAGATAAGTAGATTGCAAAGGATAATACGGGATGTGAAAAGTCAACATTATCTTATATAATCTATTCCTTTGGGGGTTTTTTACTAGAACTTTAAAGTGTAGTTCACAAAAGTGAAAACGTGATGTGAAAAATATTTTCTTGTATTCCTTTAATATAATTGGCGACTTTTTTATATTATAATTGGCATCTTTTTGTATAACGTTGGCGACATAGTCGGTATAATGGGAAAGTACCGGAAATGCAATTTGGCGCAGTTTAAAAACTTTTCTTTAAATGACGCCAAACGGCCCCCGATATGAATTCTTCTAGTCAATTTTTGCTTTCTATCGTTTTTTTATAACCATCTACCTTTCAATATCGTCAGTTAACCATTGCTCGTACTAAATATCTTACGATCTGTTGAACAGTGGAAGAATTTAGAGCTATCCAGATACCCAACATATGAGATATGCATAGACCTGAAATAAGATCTGCTCTGATGTAATCAGATTAAATAATCGCACTACTTACTGAAACTTTATAAAACCTTTACATATTTCCATGCAAAATTCCCCTTTCCGCTATTAAATCAAGTATCGTACAACGGATAAACAGAGCCCTTTCATTTTTCAATCTAAAATCTGTGATTTATCCAATTTGTTGCTTCCGTTGTTTGTAAATAACCACACAAAATATAGAAAATTCTATCAACTGTTTCCAGAAATATTTATACACTCATGCATATCTCCACATCTCAAATATCTGTATATATCACATCTTTAAACTCATGAATGGAACTTTAAATCTTCTTATGCTTGCTCAAAACTTAGACCCATGAATAAATATTAGGCACCAAATATAGTGCACGCTTCACTTACGTTTGAAAATATTCCAAGCAATAAATAGCTGCTCAAAAATCGGAACTCTGAGTATTGCGTTCGTGCATTTTAAAACCCTGGAAATACAATCTTATTGTCCAAGCAATAACTTTTTTTAAAAATAAATGGTAGGTTATAAAAATTCATAGCTCTATCACAAACGGCACAGTTCTTGGGTTCAGATGAAATAAATGTATTTTCTTCGCAAAGATGTAAAATGTGACTGATTTTAATAACGATTTACATACATTTTGGGGCAGAAAACCTTCCTGAAAAAAGGAAAGGCTGATTAAAGATTCCAGACTGATTAAAGATTTCAACCGCTTACTAAAATTTCGTGCTTTACTTTGCAAAATAACCCTTTTCCTTACTAATTTTACATGCATTAAAAAATAACAAAGCAATGTTACTGCTAAATTTGCAGACTCAGAGAAAATTAATGCATATACAGAATAGAGTAAGAAAATTAATATCTAATATATATTCTATGCAATACAAAAACACTATTTCAAAATTTTCAAGAATTAAATTAGCGTACCTTTGTGAGAAATTTTATCTTTCCAAAAATTACCAAGTTCTGCGTCGAAAGAAATCTCGTATTTGTCATTTCCATTCTCGTTTCTAAAAGAACAAAATAAATTCGCTATTCTCTGTAATAGAATTGTATAAATACGGGATGTACTTTGCAATGCAGCATAGCAATAAGTTTCTGAAGATTTTTAAGAATCGAATCTGAAATAAATGTGGTTTCTACAAAAATAACTTACTGATTTTCAAGAGTGTTTACAATACATAGTTCAATCCTTAGATTTAAATAAAGTAATTAGACATGAAAAAAATAAAATGTAGTGGAGTCTCTCCAAAACGAACTTCTTGTAACGAGATTTTCAGCAGAAATTTGACTTTAAATGACATTTACAATGAAAAACTATGATTCGGAAAATGTAACTTTCTCTCCTCACCTGGAAAATCCAAGACGTAGAATTCCTGCCTCTAGGTTAAGAAACCCGATTTCAAAATTTTGTCAAATACAAGCAGCCGTTATAGTGGCGGCCCACTGTTTGAAAAAGAAACGATAAAGGACCTGTGGAGCGTAGCAAATAAACCTCCACCTAAAAAGGTGGCAACAATAACGGTAATAACTTTAAGGTAAAATAAAATTTAAATTTATCACGTGTGCATAAAACTAAAAGGAATAAAAAATGCGTACAACTTGAATGTAGCAGAAAGTACATACAAAAGATGACAACGCTTCAATCTGAGAAGGCAGAGAAATCGACTGCAAAAATTGACAAACTTTCATTCTATCGAGTTTTTCATTATAAGGCTGGGCGTCCAATCAGACGCGGGGCGAAATGCTGCTTCTTCGCCTTGAAATTCTCATAAGGCTAGATGTCTGAAGAAGAATGAAGATGTCTGCTAGAGCTATCTTGGAGGCAAGTTGCTTTAGTGGGTACGAAGTGACGCAAAATTTCGAGTGACACAAACCATTAGGGAGTTTATAAAAAAAACTATGACCAGAGGTAGCCTAGTGGTAGCACGTTGGTTTTTGGCACTGAGGGTGCTAGGATCAAAATCCCCAAAAGCGCCATTAAATACCTTCGTGTCTAGGCCAGATATGGGCCGCTAAATCCGTAGACAGGAAAGACCTTCTTTGAGGTCAGTGGGTGGGAAATGTACGATCCCCCCTAAGTGTCACCTCCTGGGGGTGTTCGGTCAAAGTTGAGGTGGCATCTGGCTAAGTGAGACTCCGACACTTGTGCCATTCTAAAACCGGAGCCGCATCCCGCAAGTCTGTATGGACCTGGTTTGGAATACTTCCGGCCAGAGGACATAAGCAACAACAACAACAACAACATAAAAAGCAATTTTGGAAACAAACACAATATATTTGAAAGAAAATTAAAATATAAAATATGTAAGGCCAATCCAAGAAAGAGCGAAAGGTGAGGATTGGTATTAGAAAACAGGATAGTTTCTCGCATCGCTGGAATCACTCAGTAGATAGAATATTGGCTTTTGAGGTTAAGATACGAGGGTTAAAAAGAATTAATAAACAGACTAGAGATTAGACTAATAACTATACAGGCTAGACTATAGATAAATACAAACTATAAAAAAAACTCGGTTCGATATTGCATAAACTCACCAAATTGTTATTGATTAGATTCGTTATTTTTCTTTTATCTCCCTCTGTTAAACGTCGCTGAGGCATTGTTATATTACCTGTGTTATTGGGAATTTATGTGAACTTTCAAAACGTGCAGAAACGCAAATGTGGGAAAGCGTTAACAATAGCACCATAATGACTAAAAACTATCAAAAAAACTTCCTATGCGCACGCTATGGTGTTATTGATCAAATTCGTTATTTATTTTTTTTGTCTCTCTCTGTTAATCGTCGGCAGGGCATATCTATATTATTCCTTTTATTTGAAATTTTGGCGAACTTTAAACAGGCAGAAGCGCAAACCTGTCAAAGTCGTAACAATATCACCTTATTGATAATAAATGGGGAAAATGTAAAGCCAACGTATGTTGTTGACCTCTAAAAGAAAAAAAATTTGGAGGGATGTGAGTAATTGTTTTTTTTTTAATGGAAGTTCCTTGCTTTTTTGGGATAGCTCAGTTGGTAGAATACCGGATTCGAGAGAGATTCAAAGAAGATGGTTTTAATTCTAGTTCTGGGCAATGGTCGTTTTAAGAGTTTGGGGCTCTTTTAAATTAATTATATATATATATATATATATGTGTGTGTTTATATATATATATATATATATATATATATATATATATATATATATATGTATATATATATATACATATGTATATATATATATATATATATATACATATATATATATATATATATATATAAATATATATATATATATATATATATATATATATATATATATATATATATATATATATACAGGGTGATTTTTTTCAAATCTGACACTAATCAGAGCCATCTGTAGCGCGATCTATCAGCCGAAATTCTACCACAATCGGTAGAGGGATTACGGACGACATGGGAAAGAGTTTCCGTGAAGAAAAAAAAAAAGTTCCAAAAGTCGCCGACAGGAGACGATATGCCGCTGTTGTTGCCGGCGCACCCGAGAATTTGCACAAAAGGCAAGTAAAATATCAAAATGCAAATTAATGACTTCGTAGTCGACAACAACATCACCAGTATTTTGGGTTATAAAGATCGGTGTGGAATCTGTTGTGCCTTTTATAATTAAAATTTAATAAAATTTATTGCGCTCTTTATTAAATTTTTTTTAATATATACATTCAAATTTTAATATAAACATAACAATTTTAAAAGGAATAATCAATGCGATATCTGACATTGCAAATCTGCGGCCAACTCGTTGTAATGTGGCGCATGAGTTGAATTCAGCAGTTCTCAAGTATTTGTCCAAATGGTTGTCAGCGAGGCTTGATCGGTACTTTGATTTTAAGTATTTCCTATTGGGAAACAAAGATTCACAAGCATATGTCGACGCGCAAAGTGAGTTCAATTTCAAAGCAAGAAAGAGAAGATGACTCACGGCGAGGGGAGAGCGACGCTGTCAAACAGGTTGTTCAGTTTTTGATTTTTTACGGTTTTACGATTTTTAATTTTTTTTACTAAAACTTTTCATTACAACAACGAGTGCTTGTTGTTCAAATATCTTAAATTTAAATATTTGAACGGCGGGCACTTCAAATTTGCTTCGCGGGCACCCCGTTGCCGACCCCTGATATATACAGTGTCCCAAAAATAATGGTGGGATTTTAAATGGTTATAGCTTTGGAACAAAGCATTTTAGAGAGATGAAATATGCGTCAAACTTAAGAGAAAATCTCCAAGTTTCTTATCTGTTCAGCAGACTTCGATAAGTGCTCCCTTGGTAGCCCTGCAGACGTCAAGACGATATTCAGTCTCTTCCCGTACACGGCAGAGAACATCAGGCATGATAGGCGAAACAGCTTCAGTGATCCTTTCTTTTAAATGGTCTAGATTTCGAACATGAATGGAATACGCTTGTGTTTTAACATAACCCCAGAAATAGAAATATACGGGGGTAAGGTTTGGAGTCCAGACAATCCACCCTTCTCGTCCGACCCATCGCTGAGGAAATGTTTCGTCAGTAAATTCCAGGACGATTGTAGCAAAATGTGGAAAAGCTCCGTCGAATTGGAAAATGGAATTCTCCGGAATTTTCCGGTGCTAGTCCTAGAGTCTTTTGGAGTCTGCAAGTAAGCTTTCGCACAATGTAAAATAATATAAACAAATCAAACTAACAAAAAAATTAAAAAGCGAGCATAGACTGCCAAACAAGTTAACTTAAAAGCTACCCTAGGAATGAAAACATAAAACTTTTCAATAAAAGATTGCGCGGTAGCTTCATATCCTCATATTGAAAGTGGACAAATATAACTAAATATAAATAATCCAACAGAGCTAGATAATTATAAGAAGAATGCAGACAAAAAACAAACAGAAATCAAACACTCAGGGCTCCACGCACCAGAGGCAAGATTCTGTAGTAGTGCCGGAACTGAACCAGAAATCGAGGTAACAGACTAGTCTCGTCATCAGGGAGCCTAACCAAATCAGTTACCTCAAGGGGAAGTTTCTGAATAGGATTCAGGTATAACCAAAAGACATCCCAAGGCCCCGCAATCCCCATTGAAACATTTAGTCAAAAGAAAAATGAAAAGACACAGACAACTTACAGTAAGGGCTCAACGCACCATACATGCAAGTACACATACAATCCTAATGAAAAGCCAAAGATGCATACATACCCTAATTCCTAAGAGCGTTACTCTTTAATTTTACGTATGACTCGTGTCTGCATCATGATTTGTTGCATAGTTATATATATATATATATATATATATATATATATATATATATATATATATATATATATATATATATATATATATGGATATATGGGAAATTCAATCCCATCTCCATCTCCAAACGTTACGCGGCGCTACTGTCTATGTGACGTCAGTGCGTGCGCCCGCATGTATTCCCTCTTTATCAGACGATCGCTGTACTCCGAGATGGGAAGACGTCCCTCTCGAGCTGTTTATTTTCATTTTTCTAATATTTAACTAATAAAGGATGTTTATATTCAATGCTGCTGTGGTTGTTCCCTCCCCACATATATATATATATATATATATATATATATATATATATATATATATATATATATATATATATATATATATATATATATATATATATACATACATACACACACTTCTCAAAAAAATTTGGGGAGCAAGCAAAGAAGTTAAGAAAACCGTGCTAGACAGCCACGTATTGGCATAAAATAGATAGTACACGCGTATCAATGCGCAATACAGAAAAATAGACGTAAAAAAATTTGTAATTAAGCTTTAATTCTTTGAAAATATGGAAAAAACATGAAAAGATGATTTAGGGCAACAATTTGGTTACATGTAAACTATAAAAAAAAGTATTGTTTAGAAATGATGCAAGATTTTTAATATGGCGTGTGGTCTCCTCGAACAGCTAAGACTGCTGCACACCTGTTTTCCATGGATGCGATGATGTTATCGATAAGACTTTGGGGAATACTGTTCCACACCTCAAGAAGTGCAATCTCCAAGTCTCGGAGAGTAAAAGGAGGCCTTGGTCTCGAAGCAATGCGTCATCCGAGCATGTCCCAAACATGTTCGATTGGATTCAGGTCAGGAGAGCACGCTGGCCATTCCATACGCTGTATTGTTTCAGCTTCAAGCATGTTCTCCACAAGACGAGCTGTATGCGGTCTGGCATTATTATGCTGGAAAACAAAAGAATCTCCAATGGCTGCAGCGTAAGGTATGACATGAGATCTCAGTATCTCATCTGCATACCTTCGGGCCGTCAAAGTACCATTCCGAATGATATGAAGGTCTGTACGTCCACCTATGCTGATTCCACCCCATACTATAAAACCAGCTCGTCTGTATTGTGACCTTTCACGAACGAATGTGGGGTTATTTCGAGTGTCCCTTTCCCTCCATACCAAAACACGTCTGTTGTCACACTCCAGACTGAATCGGGACTCGTCTGTAAACAGCACTTGGCTCCAATCATGTTGCTCCAAATATCGATGTTCAGCAGCCCATCTTCTATGGGCCGCACGGTGGCGTGAGGTCAACGGAATGCAGACCATTGGCCTACGTGCATAGAGACCTCCCTGATGAAGCCTATTACGTACTGTTTGGCTGGACATCCTTCGTCCTGTTGCCAAGAGCAACTGTCTTTGCAGCTGAGTAGCATTGTCTCTTCTGTTTCGACGAGCTGTTAACAGTATATACCGGTCATCAGTTGCTGTAGTGGCGAGTGGCCGACCTTGCCCTGGTCGACGTCTAACATTCCCTGTTTCTTGGAATCGATTCCACAGCCTTGCAACGACACTTCTGGCGACTCCAACAGCGTCCGCGACACTACGTTGTGTTTTTCCCCGGATTCAAGTCTGCCTATAATACGCCATGCCATGGATTCCGGTAAATCACGTTGTTGAGACATTTTCAAGTCACCTTTTCTCAAAAAGAATGACTGAGGAATCGAATTTCACAGTTAAGGTAGTGAAACAGACGTTTCTGCAACATCCCGATTTCCGTCCTTATGTTCTTTTTCTGGTTTTTGACATCATGGACTTTGATTTGCATATGAAGTTTTCTTCTTCTGTTTCCTTCTAGGCTTTAAATTATGGATGATTTATTTTATGTTACTTATCGGTGTAAGTATTTGAGTAATTTCGTTAAAACCATGTGCTCCCCTAATTGTTTTGAGCAGTGTATATATATATATATATATATATATATATATATATATATATATATATATATATATATATATATGTGTGTGTGTGTGTGTGTGTGTGTTGCCTGTAGAGCAACTTATACATATAACATATACATATATGCAACTTATACATATATGCCTTTTTTCTCTTTTGTACTTGGAGATCTGAAGTAAAAATGACAGCTACTGAAGTAACGGAGAGTTATTCAAAAAACGGTACAAAGTTGTCTGATCTCATTTACTTTGATTAAGGCGTGATCGCCGGTTATCTTACTGGGTACATCTTGCAATGGGGTATAAAATACAGAGAAGAAACTTGAACGAGTGATGAAGGTGATGATAAAGAAACAATAAACGATGTGATGAAATCTCTACTCGAAGAAATGTTTAAAGCATTTGACATATTTGAACAAGGATTATTTACCCGATGAAGAATAGCTTAAAACCTTTTCTGAGGAAATTTTCGAACACTTTCACATTTTAACCTGATAATGTGATAGTAATAAACCTGATTTAAATAAACCTGAACAACGTGAGGAATAATAGTGTAAGGGCCTGTTCACATAGAATCCATCAGAGTCAGCGTTACTCGTATTGAAATATATTTAACCAATTACAAACCTCCGAACGATTAGCCCCAAAGTTGTTAAGGTCTGTGATTGCTTTAAAATATGTCAATATGAGTGACACGGACGCTGACGGATTCTATGTGAACAGATCCTATGAGTCGCCAGTTTGTGGATGTCACTGGCTCGCAGTGAATTCAGGGAGTATTTATACATACCACAAAACCAAAGCACATTATCTCAATTTAAATAGGAAAAGTAAAATATTTATTACATAAATTTAACATTTAAAATACGACTCGTACAAATTAAATAACATGAATAACAAAAATTACGAAGCAAAAAACTTAACAACGAATACAGAAGAATTCTTTTTCTTTGCTAATCTCGTACCGAGTCACAGTAGTTGCAAGACAACTTCTTCAAAACGTGAAATACGAATATTTTTAAATGTCGTCTGCAGCGGGATTCGGCTGCAGACTTGCGATCGCTACAATAGTTTCTTTTTTAGTTTCGCAAATGTATAAAGACGAGGGAAATTAGATGCCATGAACGTTACTACGCAGGTTCAGTAGATTTCCCCCGCTCTTAAATTCTATTTCGGTTGCGTAGTACCCACCGAAATAATATATTGTTTACAAACATGTCCAAATGAACAAGCACGTTACAGTTTATAGCGGTCGGAAACCAACATTGTCACATTATCTCAATTTAAATAGGAAAAGTAAAATATTTATTACATAAATTTTACATTTAAAATACGACTCGTACAAATTAAATAACACGGATACCAAAAATTGCGAAGCAAAAAACTTAACAACAAATACAAAAGAATTCTTTTTCTTTGCTACTCTCGTACCGAGTCATAGTAGTTGCAATGAAACTTCTTCAAAACGTGAAATACGAATATTTTTAAATGTCGTCTGCAGCAGGATTCGGCTGCAGACTTGCGATCGCTACAATAATTTCTTTTTTATTTTCGCAAATGTATAAAGACGAGGGAAATTAGATGTCATGAACGTTACTCCGCAGGTTCAGTAGATTTCCCCCGCTCTTAAATTCTATTTCGGTTGCGTAGTACCCACCGAAATAATATATTGTTTACAAACATGTCCAAATGAACAAGCACGTTAGAATTTATAGCGGTCGGAAACCAATATTGTCATTGCAAGGCTAGTTTTACATCGGGTAATTTAGTTTGAAACTCTTTGTTTTCCTATTTAATGTATTTTAATTAATATCCTTTCATTATATACAATGTAAATCATTAAGTTTCTCAGTTGTATCTTGCACATTAACGTACTATGAGTTCGTGACAGACACATCATTTCTGCCTAAATTGTTTTGCACTCAAATTAGCTTCCCGGGGACGAGAAACTTCAAATCGATCCCCCCCATATTTGCATTTTACAAATACATAATGGAATTTGATGGGTATACAATAACTGGACAGTTTGAGACGTTGATTCAGCCGAATGAAATATTTCATCCTAAGAAGTTGACAATGACAACGAATTTTGGAAAGCAAAGAATTCTGTGATGGGAAAAATAAAACGTAACTGTACCAAAATTTCAGCACATCCATATTTAATCTTTCTTGATTAAAAAAATAAACTATTTAAATTCGGTATTTAAGTAGTCTGTCAAATGTAATATATTCTCTCATACTGAGTTACTTTACAGCTACACTTGATAATCGGGAATTTGGAAGAAGAAAAAATTAATTGTCATAGGATAGTAAAAACATCAAACGCTGTTTCATCTGCAAAAGGGCCAGAGGTAGCCTAGTGGTAGCTCGTCGGCTTTTGAAACTGAGAGTGCTCAGATCGAATCCCAACAAGTGCTATTAAGTACATTCGCGTCTAGGCCTGATATGGGCACGTTAAATCCTTAGACCTGAGAGTACTTTTTTGAGGTCAGTGGATGGAGAAGGTACGTTCTCCCCAGATGACACCCATGGGGGTGCTCGGTTAAAATTAAGGTGGTACATGGCTAAGTCGAACTCCGACCCTTGTGGTGACATTATAAACCGAAGAAGCACCCCTCAGTCCGCAAGCCTATATGTACCTGGAATGGAATGCTTCCAGCAAGGGGGTATAAGCAACAACAACAACAACATCTTCAGAAGTTTAGAATTTTAACGTAGGATTACGTTCCTCAATAACGGCCCTTCAGAGAGAAAAATAATTGTGCAGCGTCGCGAGTTATAATTTTGGCAGCGCGCCAAACTCAGTAGCGGTAAACAGTTAAACAGAAAAGTACCAAAATGCGTCAAAAAAAAAAGAAAAAAAAAAGAGTTAAGCAAACGATAAGTAATCCTATATTAATAACCAGCTGTAGTTTCGTTAGAGGAGACTACATGAAATATTTTTATGTAAGGTTTGCTTGAAACGGTGTCTTTCCTCTGGACCTCTAATTATCTTTTTCCGCACTTTGGAATTCGAAAAAAAAGCAGTAATATCGTCACCGATGACTTAATTTATTAGTTAATAAAAGCTTTCATTTAAAAAGGAGATGCAAAATTCTTTTTTATTATTCACTTATTAACTAATTAATTTTCTGTTTTTTTACTTCATTTATATACTTTGAAACACTATCTTACTCCTATCAAAGGCCCGAATACATGTGTTTAATTCCGCGATTACTATTATAATGCAATAATGACACTAAACTATTATGGTGTTTAGAGCCATGCGTAAGAAAGTTTTCAAGTATATAAGATAACTCTGAGAAAGAAATTGTTTCCATCAGTTGCAAAATATGTAGAATTTCCATCAGAAAATAAGTTGTGACTATGGATCATGATGTTGTTAGTTCAAGACAAGGAGCAACAATTTTACAGCAGATTGTCAATTTAATTTACAACGGTCTAATTTCCCGCCAAATGTATGCATTTCAAAAATTCCCTTGAGTTCAACTACAACAGATTGCGAAGCCTCTGAATTCTTTATTTATTGCATCTGTTTTAAATAGCACAGCACAAAGCCATTTAAAATTATGATCATACACGTATAAGCTATATGCTAATCAAAGAATCAATTGCAGTGCAAGATATATATTCGTTGAAGTGAGTATGTTTTATTTAATGCTTTTTTATTTTCTCTCCAGATTTTTTTATCTTAGCGCTAAGGTTCTATTCTTAAATCGTTGATCGTCGTGACAGTTTATTTTTACGTCACGTTTTACGAGATTTACAGTTACAACTTCATTTGGCGCCACAACGCCACAGGTGGTGAGCTTACGACGACCGTATCATGTTCTTCAACTTTACCTTTTTTTTATTATTATTATTAACTCTGTTTAAAGCAAACTTTTACCGTAGATAATAAAGTATTAATGTGTCGCAGACGTTTAACAGAGGAAGAAGCTATAAAAAATCGAGACGAAATCGATTAAAATACAAAAGAGAAAGTATTAAGGAAGAACGAAGTAAACCAGATGATAAATTAAAAGAAGCTGAATCAAAAAAAAAAAATAGTATAGAAAACGAAAAAAATGCAGACCCTGTTGAGAAAAAAAATGAATTACAAAGGGTTTAAGAACCTAATAATAAAAAACGAAGTGATCAAGATTATAAAATTAAACGATGCTGAATCGCTAAAACAATTTCATGGAAGAAAAAAATGTAGAGAATTTCAAAGCAAAACAAAACGTTTGAATCAATAAAAGGATTTAAATGTTTTTTGTTGAAAAAAAAATTAAAAATAAATTCAACATGGCATATTTCTGGTTGGACAAAACTAGGGTAATTATCCTTGTCAATGAAGGTGAAGAAACGAAGCGAGAATCCATCATACCTTTCATAGATACTGGGGGAGGGGTGCAGTGGCCCAGTTGGCAAGAGCAGCGGGCTAGTGATCTGGAAGTCACTGGTTCGATGCTCGTCTCTGACAAATCCACTGCCGTGTACACTAATGGCGGCTTGTACACGTAAAATCTGTCGTGTGTGCAATGTCCTCCAAGTTCTCAAAATTACCTCTGGAGGTTCTGGGTCAAGTGTTCTGGTCTCGTCCCTTGAATCGGTTCTAAATTACGGGACCGGTGCTTTGGCCAAGTCGGACTCCGACCCTTGTGGTGCCAATCAAAACAGAAGCCGCACCTTCATCGCCCATAGCCTTCGGGACTTGATATGATGTTTCTGTCGGTCAAGTGGCATAAGCAATAGCAACAGATAACGGCAACCTGTTTATGGTAGAATGAATTCCTTAAAAATCTGAGCATGCAACAATTTTATAAGGAAGGGAAAAAATTGTTGAGAAGTTTTAACAGCACCGTGGTGGATAGTTATTTTTATTTATTTATTTTTTTTTTAAGAGTTAGGATATTTTTCTTTGGTCGACTTCTCACAATAAATTTTCTTATCATTTTATTGTATCTGACTTGACACCTGGACTACGACAGAAAGAGTCGAACAAAAGATCAGTTGTTTAGATTATGGCGGAAAGATTAATATTTTAGAAGAGACTTTGATCGCTAGCAGCTACGAAAGAGCAACCAGCTTAATAGACGCTTTTCGATTGAAACTGACTCCGAAAAAGTTCAGCCGATCTCAAATAAAGTAAGGCGAAATCGCAAGGCTACTAATCAAACCGTTTGTCAGAGTTTTGTAATAACTAAATGATGTTAATAAATGTCTGTATACTTTGAACCAAACTGAAACAAACCGTTGTATTACCTAAGTGGAATCTGTGGTCCTTTCTATTACCAGACAAAATCAAACTAGGAAAAATACGTTCAGGAAAACTTGCGAGAGGCAGCTCCGGACGTTGTATGTAAATCTTTTTTTAAAACATTTTAAAAATATTTGCTCAGATTCTTAGTGGAAGGCTGAATCGAATATATATATTCGAATATATATATATTCGAATTATATATTTGAATATATATATTCGAATTATATATTCGAATATATATATTGAATCGAATATATATGTGTGTGTGTGTGTGTAAGTAACATATCATGTCCTCTTTCTTGAAGAAGAATAACAGACAAAATAAATCATATCAATTCTTGCATTATTATTTTTTTTTTTTTACAGCATGGTTTTCAAAGTCGACAGCCTCCCGTATATTGCATAGCGATGTGGGACAGCTGATAAATTACCCCCGCGGCCTGCCCCAAACAAATTTATCCAAAAAATCAAAATATCACTCAACACCATCATGAATACCTAATATCCAATGCAAATATTAAGCTAAGTCCATTATTTCAATCGGCTTTCATATCGTCCATTGTTTTCCCGAAGAGCAGCTATCCGTCTGGACCGGCCTGGATGTGCTTAATCATTTAGCCGAAAAAACTTCATCACTTATCATTAATAAAGTGCGCGATACAATTCCAGATAAGCTAATCAGCACTTCGCAAAGGCGTAACCACGTTGCCCGGTGTTGAAAACGCGGCGCGGCTTCAAACAAATGAAAACTGGAGATCTCACGATTAAGAGCGCCCTCTGGTGTGCCGGCGAGCAACCTTCCTCACGTTCCAGATGAACAGGGCGAAGCATTGATCATCTGTGAGTGGATTATGAGTTTCTGAGGATAAATCTTTGCGGCATAAAAAGAGAGGGGGGGAAGTTAGACTTAAAACGCTAAATGTTCAAAATAACGATCACCATGGTTCGAAAGAAAGGATTACAACAGAATTTAAGAGAAAAACTGAAAATCAATAAGCATGTAATTGTTATATTAAATGATACCCTATTTAAAACTGTGCATGTGGTGTATTATTAAAACCTCTGAATAATGATCTATACTTAATATTTTTACAGTTTTTCGATATTCTGTGCACATGTGCATTAATTATTTAAACCGTATAATCGAAAGTACCATGTATTTCGTATCAGGCCTGCACGACATAAAGCCCGCGGGCCATATGCGGCCCGACAACACTCACTCTATGACCCGTGAAGCCTTTTATTACAACGCGTATAATATTATAAAGCTAAAAAATACGGTATATTATTTTTAGATTTATAATACTATTATGAAGGAATATATAAGAGATGAATATAAATATTTATTTAATTTTAAAATAATCAGTAATTTATTCATATTTTTTTTGTCGTCAGATAAATCATTATTCGCTTTCCCGTGTATACTATTTCCTTGCAGCCCGCAACATGTTTTCATAAAGTAACATGGCCCTCATAACATTCCGAGTTGTGCAGGCCTGACATAGATGATCGGGTTGTGAAACTCGAATTTTTAATGAAAAGGAAATATCTTATTCAAGTCGAGTACCAGATGCAATAATTAAATATAGACGTCTTTCCTTGCGTCTAACTTATCAAGCAGAGTTATCAACTGCAATTTATAAATTTAGATCTTTTATTATGACGTTCCTCTTCTCGCAAACTCATATGCATTTAAATAGGAAGAGAACAATTTACAAACAATCATTAATCATTCAAATGAAGACGCAAAATCTAGAGAGATTATTTCTATAATCACTGATGAAACATAGGGCGGTACATCGACTGACCTGTTAAAGCAAATATTCAGTCCCCATGTTAAAGCATGGGGATCTTTGACCTCTGTAATTTTTGAAGCTCAAATTAACATAATTAAAAGATAAAAAGAACTTTTCATATACCATGTATTTTAATTTTCTGTTGAATCATATAAACTTGACAATTCTATGACCTCTGTAATTTTTGAAGCTCAAATTAACATAATTACAAGATAAAAAGAACTTTTCATATACCATGTATTTTAATTTTCTGTTGAATCATATAAACTTGACAATTCTATGACCTCTGTAATTTTTGAAGCTCAAATTAACATAATTACAAGATAAAAAGAACTTTTCATATACCATGTATTTTAATTTTCTGTTGAATCATATAAACTTGACAATTCTATGACCTCTGTAATTTTTGAAGCTCAAATTAACATAATTACAAGATAAAAAGAACTTTTCATATACCATGTATTTTAATTTTCTGTTGAATCATATAAACTTGACAATTCTATGACCTCTGTAATTTTTGAAGCTCAAATTAACATAATTACAAGATAAAAAGAACTTTTCATATACCATGTATTTTAATTTTCTGTTGAATCATATAAACTTGACAATTCTATGACCTCTGTAATTTTTGAAGCTCAAATTAACATAATTACAAGATAAAAAGAACTTTTCATATACCATGTATTTTAATTTTCTGTTGAATCATATAAACTTGACAATTCTATGACCTCTGTAATTTTTGAAGCTCAAATTAACATAATTACAAGATAAAAAGAACTTTTCATATACCATGTATTTTAATTTTCTGTTGAATCATATAAACTTGACAATTCTATGACCTCTGTAATTTTTGAAGCTCAAATTAACATAATTACAAGATAAAAAGAACTTTTCATATACCATGTATTTTAATTTTCTGTTGAATCATATAAACTTGACAATTCTATGACCTCTGTAATTTTTGAAGCTCAAATTAACATAATTACAAGATAAAAAGAACTTTTCATATACCATGTATTTTAATTTTCTGTTGAATCATATAAACTTGACAATTCTATGACCTCTGTAATTTTTGAAGCTCAAATTAACATAATTACAAGATAAAAAGAACTTTTCATATACCATGTATTTTAATTTTCTGTTGAATCATATAAACTTGACAATTCTATGACCTCTGTAATTTTTGAAGCTCAAATTAACATAATTACAAGATAAAAAGAACTTTTCATATACCATGTATTTTAATTTTCTGTTGAATCATATAAACTTGACAATTCTATGACCTCTGTAATTTTTGAAGCTCAAATTAACATAATTACAAGATAAAAAGAACTTTTCATATACCATGTTTTTTAATTTTCTGTTGAATCATATAAACTTGACAATTCTATGTATTAATAAATACTTTTATAAAATTTTTTTGATGAATTATCCCATCAACATGAAAGAAAATGATCAAATGCGTAATCAATCCTTTAGCTCGAGAATTGGAAGATGACTTGCGTTTAACTTTTCATTCCCGTCACGGCCGATATATGGCTGCACCATTCTACAAAATAAAAGTAACTGAAAATGAATTCAATTCTGCTTAAAGATGTCTAAAAGTATTAAAATAAGGCATTGTCATCGTGTTCTGAGCTAGTCTACAAGTTTCAAATGTCTAGCTAGTCAGGAAGTTAGTTAAAAATCGATTGCAAGATTTGTACCGGTCAAACACACAAACACACAAACAAGAAAGCGAGTTCATAAAAACATGGTAAAAAATTAGCAAACGTATATTTGTGGATTCAATCGTTTGTACTTGAAAATGGACGTTGAAGTAAAGAGCATAGAGTTTTCAACGCTTTAAATTTTTCGGGATTTCATTTTAAACAGGACATTGAATAATGGATGGCTACAAAATTAAAAATGATTTTTGAAAAAAATAAGATGAAAAGATTTGAGGATACCGTGCACTCTGCATTTAAAAATATATTTACATATGCAGAAGAAAAAAAGAATTCAAAACTACGCATTTGATAATTTGTGATTATAAAAACTACTGTCAGGAAAATTTCCCGTAGCTTAGCGCGGGAAATGAAAATGGTGCTAGGTCAACTGACGCTCAGATTCACTGTTAAAAAGCGAAGAAGACCGTTTAATAATTTACATAGTTTAGCAAGGGCTTGTTAAAATATCTTTCCTAACTTTTTTTTAAAGTTATGAACAGAATTTTAAAACATCATAGGAGGAACAAATTTTTTTTTAAAAATGAGAGTTCCTAACATGGTTGGAATTTTTGCCGTATTGAATCACATAAAGAAAAACTTATATTTTTAGTATTATATAAATGGTCGAAGAGGGTTAAACTTAGAGGTATCACAAGGTAGAAATGCATCTTACTTGTGTATTTGACCTTTTACTATTACATAATAAACAAATATATCATTTATCAATACATATTTACAATATGATTACAATTTTTGTTATTCCCTAACCAAAATATTTTTAAAAGCTTTAACAATAAAGAATTAATGACAAATACGAATTGGACACATAATGTACAACTTTCTATCGATTGTAAATTCTCAGTTGAAAGTAGCAAAGCTGACAATATGATTTAAGTTTAGAATAGAATCTGATAGTAATTAAAATCCAAACTATGCCTTTCCTAAATAGTAGAATACCTTTAATAATATTGCTGTTAATCAGTCAATAGGAATAAATAGTTTATGTCCAGAGGTAAAGATGAATAAGAATATGAAGCTTCTACAAAATATGCAACCAGATGGCTCATACCTTACGAGGTTAATTGTACTCTCAACATAAAATTGAACTTGTAATCTATAGAGGAGAAGGTGGGATTATGGACCCCCCTTTTGTTTTTAGCTCACTGTGGTCATACCAAAGACTGATTTTCATATTTGGGGGTTCTGACCTCTTCCATAACTCATCATTTAAACATCCTTAAGTGGATTTCCCGTTAAATAAAATTTTAAGATGTATACAATCGCATAAGTGAAAAAAGTCAAAACTTGCAGGTGACCCAAAGTGGAGGGTAATACGGACCCCCACCTTTTTTATCAAAATAATCATTTATCTATTTATTAAACAGTTGGAAACAAAAAAAGAGAAAAGTTTTCAAATGAAAAAGTGAAAGAAAGATAATATATTATTAAACAGCTGGATCATCAAATATTATCTATATAAAAAAAACTTCAATTTTAGAGACAAATGTCGCAAATATTAAACTCAGCTTCGCCTCCGGTGCACACAGAATGAGTCCAGTGTTGGCACATAACACACCGAATCCAAAGCTCTCCTCATGTGTCATCTTGAACCTTCACAGAAGATGCACGATGCCTCTTGCTGGTCTGGACCATCTCTGTGAACATATGGGCTTGTATCCACCCAAAGGGATGAGCTCTCCCAATTGCTCCAGATGGGGCTCCATTCATAAGCTGATCCGTTAAGATTTTACGAGGAAATATCATCATGGGTGGAAAATATGTTCCCCTGTTCAGATCCTGTGGGTTCGAGTCCCACTGATGGCATGCATATTTGTAGCCGTTCAGAATTGGCTTTAAACTGTAGGTCTCGATCTAATTAGCCCTTGTATAACAAAAGTTGACCGTAGCGCTCCAAATTAAAACCAAACCCTAGTTTTTGTATAACCAAATCTGCTGCTGGCTTATCCAATTGTGAAGCCAATAATCTCAAAGTTATTCTTGATACACCAAACACTCTGGCAGCCTCCTTTAGTCCCATTTCTCCATATCTTAGCTTCTGGATAGCCTCAACCATCTTCACCCTATCCCAACTTCTTCTGCGTACTACAGCTTCCTTTCTAGGAGAGATGTCTTCTCAACTTCCAGCATAACCAAAAAGGATTACAAAACATGAAAATAAAATGTATCACAATGAAATCAGATATGGAACCACATTATCTCATGGAAACATTATTAATACATCATCGAAATCGGTTGTTGGTAATATGGACCCTGGTCCATAATACCAGCACCCATGGGGTCCATATTTCAAACAACGCCATCTTGGAAACAAACTCGTTTTTTACATTATGAGTTACATCGAATTTAATTTCGAACTAGCTCAAAAAGAACTTCATATCGTGTAGAATAAGGCACAGGATTCAGTTTTTACAAAACATAGTAGTAGATATGTTAAATATTCACTTTTACTTTTCTCAGAAAAAGTTTGAAAACTCGAAAAGCAAACAATTGACCACAGGAAGTCATTTGCGAGTGAACTGGGGTCAATGACCTTGACTATCCATTGCATCCCCCCAGGGGCTCTAGATCACAGCTATAATTAGCGGCTGCACCTGCGCATAGAGCAGATATTAAGGGGGTCCATAATAAATGCAGGGTCCATAATCCCACCTTCTCCTCTATATAAAGACAGTTCCGTAACTGACTGACTGACTGACTGATTGACATATAGCACACAGACCAAACCGCTGGACCTAAATGGCTGAAATTTTGCAAGGCGATTCTTCCTATAGTGTAGGGGTGCATTAAGAGATTTTTGAAAAATTCTTCTTCTATTTTTTTAAATAAAATTAAGCTGTTTTGTAACATTCTTTAAAGTTTTCATTTGAAATAATAATCCGAGGGTTATAAAATTTATATCATAACAAAGATCATAAAAATTCCTTTAAAATGAAATCTTTTTCGAATCTTTACCACCATTTTCTGATTTTTGGTGAATTTTTAATGATTATTTTTTAGAATTGAATTTATTAAATGCAGATCACGTGGTTTCTTTTCTTTTTGTGAAACCAATTCTGCGTCACATGCATAACAACGAAATAAACAAAAGAAAATTTTTTTTCTTGCTAAGGCGCCAGACAATTGGACATTATCCAAAAAAATATTAAAATACACTAAAAGAAATGTTCCTCAAACTGTACTATATTAACTGTACTATTTTTTTAGTATGTTCTAATAGATTTAGTTTGTATATTTTCTTCTTCATTATTTTGTCTATAAAAATATCCGTTACGATTTTTTTATAAATATATTTTCTTGTTTTTTTTTACGTCAATTGCATGCATTAATCGTAGTATTATATATATATATATATATATATATATAATATATATATATATGGCATTAATTGCATACATTGACCGTTGTATTTAATTTGAATGTACTCTTGCGAAGTACGGGTTTTCAGCTAGTTAAACATATAACATGCTTCAGCTTTACGTAAGTTTGAGCTTTCTATTTTCCTGTTGTATTAAAGTTCTCCATTATTGCAATCAATCATGAAGTATACTCCATTTCACTTAGAGTCTTGATTCACTTTACCTTTTTTTTCATTTTAGTTATACATATGACTTCTTGAATAAATGGAATTTAGAAACATTCAGATTTAATTAACCTGACATATGTCAATCAACTTTGGCTTTAACTTTTCCGTTAGCCGACTGAATATAGCCCCCACACAGAAAGAGAGTCATAGAACTTCTGAATGTATTAATTTGGTTACAAATCTGATATCCATACGACACCAAAACAGTACATTTTTTATCTCATTCTTCAAGACCCAAACTGTGGGCGCACACTTTTTTTTATTGTTGTCTTATAACTCATGAATACTCAGCAGACAATAACTCTTTTCCCGCACAGTGAAAAATTGCCCAAAATTATACAACATTAAATATGCCTTTAGAAAAGCCTTCCAAACGTCTGGTTCACAAAGAAAGGCCGAAAAAGTATCATTTACACGAAGGCATGATTTTTATTCTCTCCTCCGGAGCCTTGTAATTTCACAGCTGAGCTCTTTTCATACGAAGTGTTTATTTTTTCGCCGCTTCTCCCAGACATATTGTATGCAAAACCTAATAGAGTATGCGCGGATTTGAAAAGAAGTTCCTTTCCTTATTTTGGTTCTGAAATAAAAGAAAGGAGAGAATGTGACATAAATCACTAGCCGCCGGGGTTACCGAGATCTTCGCTTTAAATAATAAGTCTGAGGTTAGATGTCCTTCAAGACTGGATTGTAGTATATAGTATGAATGCATAATTTTCAATTTAAATATAAGCATTATTTTAAATAGATTTTATTCTCAGCAAGAAAAGAGAACTGTTTATGAGAGAGGTGATACTATTCATACTGTTGCACGAAAATTTTTCCGTAAAGTTGCCATTAATATGGGTTTCTCTCGTGAAACTTTTACCCTGTTATTTCTGTCAATCATAGCATAAGTAATAAGTGGGGTTTTTAACCCGTGGAGTTTATAATTCTGGTAATAAAATAATGTAAACGCTGTGAAACATTTACACGTAGATGCAAGCTAAATAACAGTTAACTTCCGAGATTCAAGTAGAAATAATTATAAGAACTTTTTATATACCACGTTTTTAAATTTTCTGTTGAAATATATAAACTAATTGCACAAACCTTCACTTAATTATCCTTTTTTACTTTCTTTTATTTAATTTTAATCAATTTTTAGTCGTTTCCACTATCAACAGACTTTATAAACTTTAATTTTTATATTTTTTTTTCGCACAATATTTTTGTAAACAAACTAAATTCACATGTATTCTGTTTTCAAAATCGTCAAACGCCGTTACGCAAAAGTGCTAGCATTGAATTCGATCGAAGCGCCACCTTGCGGATTGTTTCGGCTAAAAGTACTAAAAGAATGCATTGTCATCGTGTTCTGAGCTATTCTGAAAGTTTCAAATGTCTATCTAGTGGGGAAGTTAGTTAAAAATCGATTGCAAGATTTGCACTGTACAAACACACAAACTCACACACAAACAAACAAGAAGGCGAGTTAATAAAAACATGGTAAAAATGAAATTGAAGCCCTATTCAACTTGAGCGATTTGTTTGTTAATTGACATAATTTAATTTCCAGATAGGTATATTTGGAACTAGAACATTAAATTTAGCCTCTTAACCCATAGCTCCAACTATTATGGGTTTAATATTGCATTTAAAAAATTATTAAAAGATAAAAACGTTTCATTTGTAACGAAAACAGCATTATTACACTCAATAATACTAGATTATTTGCAACACCAAATAAGGCGTTAGAGAATGTTATTTGTCTCATTAAGAAAACCTTTCAAACTTTATAATCTGATATAGAAAATCATATTTTCTAATTCATTTCTTACAATAAATAATATTTGCTATAGGTTCCTGGTAATACAGGTCAATTTGTTACTTACACGTGAAAATTTCACTCAATAATATTAGCTCATTAACAACACCAAAAAGGTGTTTAAAGACCGTATTTCCCTTATTTATAAGTGGAAATTTCCGAGATTCAAGTCGCAAAAATTAAATTGAAGCCTGAGATAATTTGAGTGATTTGTTAGTTAATCGATATAAGTTAGTTGCTAAATAGGCGCATTTGTAAGTAGAACACTGTTGTTATTGTTGTTGTTGTTCCAATCCCCTTGGTGTAGGAAAGCCTACACCAAGTCCAAAGGAACTAGGTCCTCAAATCCTAGGTCCTTGGCGAAGGGTAGTAAGCAGCTTCACTTTAAGACGAGGTACCAATAGGGCTGAAGTCTGACTTGATCTCCAAGAATATTGGTCCCGTAATTTTGATCCGAGTCAAGTGACGAGACCGAAACACTTGACCCCGAACCTCCAGATGTAAATTTGAGAACTTGGAGGACATTGTAGCCACGACCTATTTTACGTGCCCCGGCCACCATTAGTGAACACTGCGGTAGATTTGCAGCGACGAGCATAGAACCAGGGACAACAACTAGAACATTAAATTTACCTTCAAAACTCATAGCTTCAACTGCATGGGTTTAATATTGCATTCAAAAATAATTAAGGGTTAATAATGTTTCATTTGTAACGGAAACAACATAACTACACCCAATAAAACTGGATTATTAGCAACACCAACTACGATGTCAAATGACCGTATACCTATTACTAAGAAAACTTTTCAGGCTGTATATCCTGATATAGAAAATCTAATTTTCTGATTCATCTGTGACATCAAATAAGATTTACTACAGGTTCCAGGTAATACAGGTTAATTTGTTACTTACACGTGATAATTTCACTCAATAATATTAGCTCATTAGCAACACCAAAAACGGCGTTTAAAAATCGTATCTAAATTATTTATAAAACCTTATAACAGGTATTTCCAACCTTTTAATGCTTTGTGGAATGAGATTAGAAACCTGGAGCACCCTTGCAAGAAATTTAGTTTTTTTTAATTTTTTAAATATTAAATTAAAGTGTAATATATTTCAGGAACATGTTAAATTTGAGTTCAAATAAAAATTTACTCAATTACTGATTTATTTATAACTTTTTCCTTTACTACTTGCCCTGATAAAAAAATAAACGCATGTATTTTCTCAAGAATCATGCAAGGAGAGGTAATAGATAACAAAGTGTTTCAATTCATGGTTATGATTATGTTTTTGTTGTTTCCAGTGCCCCCTAGCGGGAAGTTCCAGAACAGGCCCATATAGGCTTCGGGCTGAAGTGTGCGGGTACGATTTATAGAGCACCACAAGGGTCGGAGTCTGTCATAGCTAGCCGCCACCTCAATTTTGACAGACAACCCTCAGGGTTGACATCTGGGGGGATCGTACCCACTCCCACCCTCTCTGACCGCATATAAGGATTTTTCGGTCTACTGATTTGACGTGCCAATATACGGCCTAGACATGGAGGTATATAACGGCGCTCGTCGGGATTCGATTCGAGCACCCTCAGCATCGAAAGCCAGCTCGCTACCACAAGGCTACCCCGATCCCATTGTTATGATTATAAACAGCAATAATAATGAATCGTGCGAAAAATTTCGTATGTTTTTGGTGCATTAATCCATAAATACTCATTAGAAACTCCATTTTCTTAATAAATACGCTAAAACATTCAAACAAGCATGCATGCCCACATTTCTAGCTTTAAAAGAAGCTTACTCGATATAAAATGTTTTAAGCTTTCAAAATTACTCAAAAAAATGAACTTTGTTACTAAAAGTTCCCTCGCTTAAAAAAAAGGGCATTTCACAATCTCCAGCGGCAGTAATTCGATCCGTTTTCGATTATAATTCCATTAGAAAGAAAAAATTCTGCTCACCAAAAAATCATCCATCCCCTGAATCTTACGTTTTTATTCTTACTTATGTATGTCCAATTTTTTCTGTCACTTCCAACAGAAGTAATCGATTTAAAAATTACTTTGTCATCGGAAAGTTGTTTTTCTGTACTCTAAAAGTGCGTTTCCTCGCCTGCTCTGGTGTATGTTACTTAACGAGAGAAGTTTTGGCTCCTCTTTCTTAATGCGTGAGCAGGCTTTTGTTTACCGAAATGAGAGATGCATGAACTTTATTTTCCCGTATTACAAGCAGTAAAAAAAATCGGAAATTAACGTTTTTTTGTTAGCTTTTGACTCATGTTTTGCTGAATGTCTTTAGCTAAATGCCGTTGGACAAATCTACACGGTCGAGTTTGACCCTGAGTTCCATTTGCTTACGGGATTTTGAGAAAGTTACTGGTGCTTTTAACAAATTAAGTTAGATAAATAAAAATTAGTATTTACAATATAAAATTGAGTTCCCTCTTGCTTTCAGTGAGTATCTTTGTATTATGAAAAAAGTTTAAAGTTTATTTTATCTAACATTCACACAGTACTCCTGGACTAATTTCACCATCATTAGTGAACTTTTGACCGCAAGAAAGCCGCTAAATGGGCATGAGAAAGTACCATGACAAGCTACTGAAAATTTGTTTAGCCTTCTGCAATCGGTTTTCAACTGCCGTAAGTACTTGCGAAATTTACGAATACCTCTTGATTTTTCGACTATGTAAACCAAATTACACTTCTGTAGCAAAGAAATTGCAAAACATTTTAATTTTCCCTCCTATCTGATGAAAATATGATCGCTTTCCTGCTGTAAAGTAATAATTTTATCTTAAAATACAGATTTAATGTAGACAAAGTCCATTGGTAAAAATTTAGAATTGCGGCTGATATAATAAACTAAACTAAATCGCTACTCCATTTGAGCTTACAAATAAGACTAGGTGAACAAAATTTAGCAATTAAACCCGACTTGCAAAATATACTCCTATTCAGATCTCATACCATTAAACATCCTGAAGTTCCGTAATAAAAACAAAGCATGCAAATTAATTTTTAAATAATTACAAGATAAAAATAACTTTTTATATACCATGTTTTTTAATTTTCTGTTGAATCATATAAACTTGACAATTCTATGTATTAATAAATACTTTTTTAAACTTTTTTTGATGAATTGTCCCATCAACTTGAAAGAAAATGAAGTTAATAGGAAGTTAACTTGCATATAACTTTTCGTTCCCGTTCTGGCCAATAGATAGCTGCACCAGTCTACAAAACAAAAAATAACTGAAAATTAATTTAATTCTGCTTAAAGATGGCTAAAAGTATTAAAAAAATTCATTGTCATCGTGTTCTGAGCTATTCTAAAAGTTTCAAATGTCTAGCTTGTCGGGAAGTTAGTTAAAAATCGATTGCAAGATTTGTACTTGACAAACACACACACAAACACACAAACAAGAAAGCAAGTTAATTAATACATGGTAAAAAATATTCCTATTCAAACTTTGAACACAAGAACAGACTTTTTCTCCAGGGGCAGTTATGAATTGTACAACGCGCAGGTTTATGCGGCTATATAAGGTGCACAAAAAGACGCACACATTCTCTTATAAATAGCTGGCTCATGCTTACGAGAAATTTCCTACTTTAAATAAGACAGGGTTTTCCTTCTTCCCCGCGTTCGGACATGGCAGAAAGAAAGTAAGGTTTACGAAGAATTCAAGTCGGTAGAATTTGGCAAGTGGAAAGGAATTTAATTAACAAGTGATTCGGAAATAGAAAATAATTATTTATCTCTTACGATGTACCTGGGATGAAATGCAGCATTTGTCGACGAAGGTTAGTTTTTCATGTACACTGAAATCCGTACTCTGCATGGGTGGATTATTCGTCTTGCGGATAATCCGTACATCTAAAAAAAGGGGGGATTCGAAAAAAAAATTGTTGAAAAAATTTTAAGATAGCTGATAAACAAAATAATATATAGAAGACATTTTTATAGAGCAAACACTGGATATCTAGTCAGTTTTATTATCATTTAATCTAGTCCCTTTTTAAATCACTAAATGATGTTCATTTACTCATGGACTTTTCGCCTAGGAGTATACGGAGCCAATCAGTGGCGTAGCGAGCATAACTGGCGCCCGGGGCACGATACCTTTGTGGCGCCCCCCCCCCTCCGAAAAACATATAGTAATATAATATATAGACCCTGTATTGGTGCCCCCGATAAACATATAAGAACATATTATATAGACCTTATATTGGCACCCCCACCGAAAAGCATATAGTAACATAATATATAGACCTTATGTTGGCGCCCTCCCCGAAAAAACATATAGTAATATAATATATAGACCTTATATTGGCGCCCCCCCCAAAAAACATATAGTAATATAATATATAGACCTTATATTGGCATCTCCCTCGAAAACATATAGTAATATAATATATAGATCTTACATTGGCGCCCGGGGCATGATAGACCCCCTTGCCCCCCCTTTGCTACGCCACTGGAGCCAATTTTGAATCATGCTTATTTTTCGGGATTTTTTTTAATCATTTGCGCAGATAACCGAAAATCCAGAGTATTTTGCCAGCGTATTTTTTCTCTTACCTACCCTGTATCATCCTTTATCTCTGCCAGCCTCTTTTACTAAAGAAATGAATTTCCGCGTTGAATTTGGTGTTTTAAGTAGCAAAAAACAATTCTCCCTTATCATCACAATTTATGTCGTTTTATGGCGTTTGTTAGGATACCGTAACGCAGCTATCAAGTGACTTATGTTGCATTTGAGTCAGGTTTGTAAACAGACATGTTTTCTTCCAAGCGACCAATATATCGCGTGCTTCTCGTCCATTTCTACCATGGTTTTATTAACTCGCTTTCTTGTTTGTTTGTTTGTGTGTTTGTGTGTTTATCCAGTACACATCTTACAATCGATTTTTAACTAACTTCCTGACTAGGTAGACATTTGAAACTTTTAGAATAGCTCAGAACACGATGACAATTGGGTCAATTCTTTTTAATACTTTTAGCCGAAAAATCCGCAAGATGGCGCTTCAATCGAATTCAATGCTTGCACTTTTGCGTAACGGCGTTTGGCGATTTTGAAAACAGAATACATGTGAATTTAGTATGTTTATAAAAATATTGTGTGAAAAAAATTTTAAAATTATAAAAATTAAAGTTTATAAAGTCTGTGGATAGTGGAAACGACTAAAAAGTGATTAAAATTAAATAAAAGAAAGTGCAAAAGAATAATTAAGTGAAGGGTTGTGCATTTAAGAGAGAATTGTCAAGTTTATATGATTCAACAGAAAATTTAAAAACGTGGTATATAAAAAGTTCTTTTTATCTTGTAATTATTGGCATTTCGGATTAACAGCAATTGGCTGGTAACGTACGAGACAAAGAAAATAACAGTTTGAGGATTAGGTGAAAGCTTATCATTCTATCCCTTCGTTGAAAATTACTGGTAAAAGAAATTGCATAAATATATTTCCCGTAACATAAATATATTTTATATAAATATACAGTATTTCCCGTAAAAAACATTTAGTTTCAATAATAGGTTCTTGACACAACGAATTTAGATTTAATGGAGTATTCTATTTACAGGAAGTCATTCATAATTTTCATTCCGGGTTTTAAGAATTTGCAAGTTCCTATTTATTGTGCTACTCGTGTTACATATAAATAGGATTTCTTTTCGTTTCTTATTTTATTCTTAAAAAAATAACATTTTCGTTCGTGTTAATTTTACTTGTCATTTAATCGATTCAGTCTCGTTAATTATAACTACCGAAATTTATAAGTGAACCTTCTATTTCGAACTCTGGTGGTCGAAACAGATCATCAAACATATAGAGAAGCTGGTGGAAAAGAGCAGGAGGAGACTTAAAATCCTGAAATATGTCTCTGGGAGAGATTGGGGTGCTGATGCCAATACCCTGAGCACAACCTATATATCTCTAATTAGGCCCGTATTAGAATACGGTTATCAAATTTACTTTTGTGCGTCATCCTGTAATCTTTTAAAATTAGAGAGAGTTCAGTTGAGTGCTGCTCGAATTATCACTGCCATGTGAAATAGTTGTCCTGCTGAACTGGTTCTTTATGAGAGTGATCTGCAGCCTCTGAGTTTAAGAAGAAGCGCAGGGCTTGTAAAATATTTCAACAAACTTTACTGTTTTTATGATCATAATCGAACATCTTCATTCCTCAGAAGTTGCTCAAACAATCAAAGACTAGGGAGAAATAGTCCCTTTTCTCAGATGGGCTTATTGGACCAATGGGCTTATTGGACCAAAATGTTGAAAGGCACTCCTTGAGACCAATTGTCAACCCTCTGGAGGGGCTGCCTAGAGTTCATTTCCAAACAGAACTCTCGTGCCTCACAAACAAAAATATGACTTACCAGAATACTTGCATCAGCTTGCTCTTGAAATCATAAATCAAATCCCTCATACTGCTATTCAGATTTATACCGATGGCAGTAAAGATGAACACAATGCCTGCGGCAGTGGTATTTTTATCAAGAACCCTACCAACTCAAATCATTACAATTTTAGGAATCCAGATTACTGCTCAGTTTTCAGATCTGAACTTATTGCCATCGAAGAGGGATTGAAAACTATTAAAAATGAAACCTCTCAATGTGATATTTAGATCCTAACTGACAGCCGCAGTGCCATTCAGCACTCGAGCAACTGGACAAGAGTCGGGGATAAAACTTCACTGTCGATAGTGGAGATCCTCAAAGACCTTTCTAAACAACAAGAGGTATATTTACAATGGGTGCCGTCTCATATAGAACTTTTTCGAAACGAGACTGCTGATGTTCTTGCTAAGGATGGAGCCTCACTTCCTATTTCTTCGCGAGATACTTTAACTTACCTTGAAATTTACTCAAGAAGAAAACTTATTAATCAGCATTTATGGAAGACCCCTCCGACATACCACTGGTACGACTGAAAATCTCCTGGTGGTGCCTTTACTGTCAAGGGCAACAGAAGGATGCAGACCACCATTAGCAGATTTGCTAGTGGACACCTAAAGTGTCTTGTTTACAATCAGGGGCAAAAATCTTTCCCTTTTTGCACTAAATGCAATACTACTGAAGCCTCTCCTGGCTATATTCTAAACTGCCTAGGGCTTGCCAAGAGGATATTTATAGAGACCCTTTGCTTGTTAACGATTTCATAGTAACTTTTGGCCTCTTGGACCTGGTCTAGCCTACGTCTAGGGCGGGTGGAATAAGTCAGCTACACAAACACACACAAATCAGCAAAATATGAGTTTTGCAAGGTCCATTTTTATATCATATCGAATTACTTAAAAAAAATTTGCTTTTTATCTTTATTGTAACATTACTGCAAGATGAGTGGCAACAGTAGTAGTTGGTTGTTATTAGAACGCTTCGCTTGTAATATAATCGCCTTTGTGTGTTTATCTTATTAAATGCCTTTTTATAATATGCTTCGCCTCAGCATTAACTTTTAAAATATTCCTTGTTTACAAATCATACCTTATAATTTAAAATATGATTTCTTTCTTACCCGCTGTTGTAATACAGGGTGTTTCAAAAAGAATCGTCCGATTTAAAAAAATCATAACTATTCATCTTTTAATCCGTTTTGATCGAATAATATATAGGCAGAAAGAGGGAAATCTCGAGTTTCACGCAGTTGCCGACAAGTAGCGCTAACGCTCTTCCTTCGCCCGCCACTTCAGTGTTTGCAAAGATGTCGACTGAACAACAGAAATCATTTTGTGTTCTACGCTTTGCGAAGTGTGATTCCGTAACAACTGTTCAGCGTGATCTTCGTCGACAAAACCCTGGTAGATAGAAGTTCCTACCTCTCAGGGCACTAGGCGATAGTATAACAATTCCAAGACTCGGGTTGCCTGTGTACGCATAACAGCCGTGGAAGCAGCGCATGCAGACATGCTCGCAAAAGTTTGAGACGAATTTGCCTATACCGTATAAACATATGTCGTGCATCCAAAGGTGGGCATATTGAGCACCTTTAATTTGGTTCGTAAAAAAAACTTTATAATTAGTCATGTAATATAAAATAAATTTTAAGTTTCTGTGTTCGATATTTTTCATAATATACACATTTCAAATCGGGTGATTCTTTTTGAAACACCCTGTATAAAAAAACTTCCGAATTCCGGAATCCAAGAAAATATGTGCGACGCATGCTCCTAATTAATAAAACTATTTTCAAAATAAAGTTCCCTGAAAATCCTTCTTTTCTCCTCCCAATCCTCTTTTAATGCGGACATGATAAAATTGTCGCCACCGAAACCTTTGTGGAAACCTCAGCTTGTGCCTAATTCCATTGTTCATTGCTTGAAGGAGAGAGTAAACACGGATATTATAAATATTTATTAACTCCAAATCCCCCCACGCGAGGAGAGTCAATGAACTTTTTCACCCAACACCCAGAATGCCTTGATTTGCAAAATTCATATCCCGATCACCCCATATCTGTCTCACACTACTTAAAACCCCTTTTTTCTTTTCTTCTTTATGGTCCAGCTCTAAGAAAATGCAGGGGGAAATGAAAGTTAACCAAATCAAGAAATGAGGTTGCTGTGTTTTTCTAAGAATTATAGTGATGTGAATTGGTTACGGGAAAAAATAATATATAAGATAAAGGTTTATAAAGATGTCCCAGAATGTATTTAACAAGTTATTCTTAATTAAAGCAAAAATAGGTTGATAAAAAATTTATTTCCTGTGTCATGTACGAGAATATTTATATATGAGTACATTTGGTAAAATTATTGTAATAAACAGCCTTTATATATATATATATATATATATATATATATATATATATATATATATATATATATATATATATATATATATATATATATATATATATATATATATATGTATGTATATATATACTCGAATTCAGTCAATCGGACCAGCTGGTTATTAGGGCTAAAATGTTCGCACCCCGATGTGGTCCGATTAACCGGATTCGACTGTTTATATATATATATATATATATATATATATATATATATATATATATATATATATATATATATATATTTGACGCAAATTGACGTCCATTTTTTTTTAAAACTCGATGACAGTATGATGACAGTATTAATGATATTGGTATTCCCAATTCTATATGATATTTTAAAATTTTTTTAAACAATTTATACAGAGGCTGTTCACACATTTTTTAGACGATGTATATTGTATTCACAAAACTAAATTACATAAAATTCTTGTGTTTTAAATGTTCTATTTGACATCCCTTATTCTGAACTATCTTTCGACAGCGCAATTTCCAGGATAATAATGCCTTTTAAAGTGTCAGAAGAGGTATTCTATTCCATTCCTCCTGAACAGCTTTCCAGAGTCCTGTAAGCGTTTTGAGACGACGTTTGGATAATGCAGATTTTAAAAGTCCGAAAGCACAAAAATCCATAGATGATACATCGGGAGATTTAGTAGGGATATCAGTGAAGGGTATGTATGGCCTTGATACCAGTTTTTTGTTCCATTTCTTTTAGGAAATTTACAGTGGATTTTGATATGTGACTGCTAGCTTTGTACCGATGGAGTCTCACAGATTGATGGCACTGTGGGTAAAGCGATGGTATATCATTCAGAAAAATTGGCGATAAAATATGTTCCTCATAGTATTTGGAGTTAATATTGACATTTTTTCCCACTCTCTTTATTTTTAACTTGCCATTATAAGAAAAACCAGCAACAATCATGAATCCCTTAGAAAAACTTTCTTTCGATTCTTTGAACCATGTACTTAAATTGTTTTCTCCCCTTTTACGATAATAAATGGGTCTTTTTTTATTGCAATCATTTAAATACACCCATGATTCATCTATTGTGACAATTGTTTTCCATTTTTCTTTGGATAAGTGTTTCTCATATAGAATTCTGCAGCGTGTCCGGCGTTCAGCGATATGATTTGGAAGAAGACGATTCTCATTGCGTTTTTTCGCTTTCTTAAGATTTAAATTTAAACTTTATCATTTTGTTTACAGTGGACACCGAGCATTTTAATGATTTTTCAACTGTCCTTTGACTAGGGGGATTTTCTTTTAACATTAAACAACGTACCTTTGCAATAGTCGAAGATGTCCGTTTTTTCCTTGGATACTTGTTTGGAATATTTGTCCCACTTGAGGCTCCAATTTGACGTTTTTTTCCTTTCTTGTTGACGATATTACCTATCGACGCTTTAGATATCACAAAACCACGACTCTCACATCGTTTTTGGGTAACGGAGTATGCATATTTCTCTTCGGAAAGCATAAATGTAGCCTTCGAACCACTGCTTTGTTAAAAATTCCATTTTGAATAAAAACAAAACTTTCAAGCCGCAGACGATAATTTTGACTTTTAAAAACATAGTACAATTGCAATTATTTCTTTTGCACCAAACGATTTTTTTTTACCGCTTACCAAAATCGTCTAAAAAATGTGCGAACAGCCTCTGTAGTCCAGTATCATCAAAATCTCTAGGATTTTGTCAATAGAAAATTAGCTAGAAAACGGAATTGAAAGTAAATTATAAAAGCGAATTAAGTTCATTTAAAAAAAAAAAATAATTTTTGTAGAATATGTTAACTATTTAAATTTTTGTACATAAAAATGTACCATATTTCCTACATGTACAACCAAATAGTAAACACTCTAGTGCAGAAAAAGTTATGTAACTTTCAAAATTTGGGGTGTTCCCCAGTAATAGGAATTGCGTATGAAATCGCATTACTTGATATTTAGAGTGTCGGGAATGACCGAGGTACTTAAAAAACGTCCAGCTAACATCACTGTATAAAAATGCGCGACCCATTTCAATATTTAAATACGAGGACATCACGTATTTATCTATATACAGTGGAATCTCGATCTATCGGTTTTCAAGGGACCGATTGAAATGAACGATAAATGCGGGAAAACGATAGATGCGGAAACATAACAAAGCAATATGATCGTTGGGACTGGATAAAATGAACGACACATACGGAAAAACGATGGATCCGAAAACGATCGATCCAGATTCCACTGTA
Organism: Dolomedes plantarius; assembly: GCA_907164885.2. Classification (NCBI taxonomy): domain Eukaryota; kingdom Metazoa; phylum Arthropoda; class Arachnida; order Araneae; family Dolomedidae; genus Dolomedes; species Dolomedes plantarius. Next base: position 172,953,171 of record OU015496.1, on the reverse strand, counting down.
TATATAAAACAGTTCCGTAACTGACTGACTCACTGACTGACATACAACGCACAGATCAAACCGCTGGACCTAAAGGGCTGAAATTTTGCATGGCGATTCTTCTTATAGTGTAGGAGTGCACTAAGAAAGATTTTTGAAATATTGTTCTTAGATTTTTTTAAATTAAATTTTTAAGCTGTTTTGTAACATTCTTTAAAGTTTGCATATAAAATAATAATCCGAGGATTATAAAATTTATATCACAAGAAAGATCATAAAATTCCCTTAAAATGAAATCTTTTTCGAATCTTTACTTCCATTTTCTGATTTTTGGTGAATTTTTAAAGATTAATTTTTAGAATTTAATTTATTAAATATTGATCACGTGATTTCTTTTTCTGGTACTTTAAATAAATTTATCGTCACGTTCATAGCAACGAAATAGACAAAAAAATATTTTTTTTCTTGCTAATGCGGCAGACGATTGGAAATTATCCAAAAAAATATTAAAATACAGTAAAAGATATGTACCTCAAACTGTACTATATTCTTTAGTATGTCCTATTAGATTTAATTTGAATATTTTCTTCTACATTATTTTGTCTATAAAAATCTCCCTTCCGATTTTTTTATAAATATATTTTTTCGTTTTTTTTTATATCAATTGCATACATTGATCGTTGTATTTATTATGAATATATTTAAAGATATTTTTGGCATTAATTGCATACATTGACGGTTGTATTTAATTTTAATGTACTCCGTAGCGAAGTACTGGTTTTCAGCTAGTTACAGTATATAATTCCTGCTCACCAGGATTATTTTAAAATCCTCTTGCGTATTCTAAATGAGGTGAAGAAGGAAGGAATCATAAGTTATCAAGAATAATTTGAAAGCAAACCCTTAATAAATGAATAAATATTTGCTTTATAATACGAAGTATTTTTTCTGATAATAAATAATAACGATTTACAAATCTGCCCTGTTAATTTTCCCGCTATTATATTCATTTAATTATAATAATTTCCTTGAAAATAGTGATTTTAATAGTAACCTTGAAAATAGTGATTTTACCGTTAGAGGAATCCCAAAACAGTTATAATGGGTTCATATAAATGTTATTGGGTAAATTTAAATAAAAACATTTTTAATAATATTATAGGAGTAAGACAAAGGGGACTTATACCTTATCAAAAATAAAAAAGAAACTCATTTTATTAATTTTGAAAGTGGTGTTAGTCTATTTTCGGCTGTCGGCAACATCATGTTTTTCGAGTTATGTTTACAAAATTGATTGCGTCGGAAATTTAAACATTTTTAAGGTTACAAACACATAAAACCAGCGTATGAACAGTGACCAATATTTTTGAATAAGTTAAAACGAAAACCTATCTCAAAATAAGAATAAATGCACTGAACCGCTTTCAAAATAAATGGCTCATATAAATGAATAAGTAAAAGTTAACATCTTGCGTCGATGGCCTCAAAACGATAGAGAAAATATGTGAGAAAAGTCATTCAACATATTATTTCCTCACATGACCAGGATAGTTCAGAAAATAGCCTACGTTTTTGGAACTATAGTTTTAACAGTGGTTATTAACCTGTAAAAGCAGAGTAACTTAAGAGGAAATTTTATCCTGCTGTGCATTAGTGACTGTGCACTTGTGACATTGCATTAGTGACTTTGAAATTTCCTTCGTCATACTGAATGTATTATATTAAAGTTTTGGGCGTAAAATAAATTAACCAGAGGGTAAGTATTCTTGGTGCTTTAAAATGCATAAAAAATACGTCTCTCGGCAACTTGTACTAAGCTTCAGCAAAAGTTTGTTTCGAAATCAGCTTAAAAAACTGACATCATACTTGAAAATCCGCTAATGAAAAGAATTTTTTTTAAATATTTTCTTTAAAAAATCTTAAAGCCTTTTCTTAAAGCTTTTCTATTTACGTTGGCTGTGCAATTATTTATTTAAAAATAGACAGATATCGTGAAATATTAATTCAAAATTCCTTACCCCAAAGTCAATGAACGTTCGTAAAAGACCCACGATCCCCGATCCACGGAATTCATTCCCTGATCATCCCCCATATATGTCTGCGGTTGCTTAAATCCTTGATTATTTATCGTCTTCCTACCGACTGCATTATTTCGGGCTGAAATTAACACACGAAGAAGTGGTTTCATATTTTTTAAGTGAAGACAACGATGGGGCGTAAAAGGCAAATTATGTTGAGAAGCCCCAGGTCCGCAGCTATTTTATGCATGAACTAAATAAAAATATTTAATAGTGACGCAAAATTACTTAATATTTATTTTTTCATATGTTTTAATGGAAAAGTTGTAGAATGCTACATAACAGCTGAAAATAATGTAAATTTCTAGGGAGATTGAGTGGAAAAATATTTAATTACTTTCACGTTCACAATAACTAACACACACACACACATATACATATATGTGAGTGTTTAAATATATATATATATATATATATATATATATATATATATATATATATATATATACACACACACACATATATATATATATATATATATATTATATATACACATATATATACATATATATATATATATATATGTATGTATGTATATATATACACTGTTGGCCACTGTAAATGCAACACCCTGAAGGAAACATGCAAATAACATGAAATTTACAACGTGCATTAGCGGAGGTGAGATATGCAAATGATAAGAATTTCAGCGCAGACGCACATCACGCGCGCCTGTGGCGCCACTTCAAAGCGCTATTTAAGGCTTGGAGATTTCGACGATTTCAAGTTCCGCAATTGTGTTTTTCTTGTGGTTTTTTCAAAAAAACGATCAATTATGCCTCGTCGAAAACAGCGATCATCTTTTGATCAAGTATCCGAGTTCGATAGAGGAAGGATAGTGGCCTACCGAGATTGTGGATTATCTTTCAGGGAAATCGGTAGTCCTGTTGGACGAAACCAAACAACTGTAATGAGGATATGTGATCGTTGGATGCAGGAGGGTACGACGGACCGGCTTGTTCGACCGCATCCACCTCAGCGCACCACTTCACGTGATGACAGGCAAATTTGCGCATGGCAGTGACGGATCGCTCAGTCACATCACGAACCATAGCACAGCACATGCAGTCTGTAACGCATCATCCAGTGTCTGCGCGTACCATTCGACGCCGTTTACAGCAGAGTGGTCTGTCCGCAAGACGTCCATTGCTTTGTCTACCCTTGACGCAGACCCACAGACGTCTCCGCCGCCAATGGTGCGATGACAGAAGGATGTGGACGGTAGAATGGAATGAAATTGTCTTTACTGACGAGTCACGCTTCTGTCTGCAACACCACGATAGTCGCATTCGAGTCTGGAAACACCGTGAAGAGAGGATGCTGAACAGCTGCGTTATGCACCGCCACACTTGTCCTGCACCGGGTATTATGGTATGAGGCGGTATTGGATATCCCTCTCGCACACCTCTAGTACGCATTGCCGGTACTTTAAACAGCCAGCCCTACATCTCCGAGGTGTTGGAGCCAGTTGTCCTTCCTTACCTTCAGGGCTTGCCCACAGCCATATTTCAACAGGATAATACGCGACCACACGTGGCACGCATTGTCCAACGGTTCTTCGTCAATCGCCATATTGAATTGCTTCCCTGGCCGCCTCGCTCTCCGGATCTTTCGCCGATAGAAAACATGTGGTCCATGGTTGCTCTACAATTTACCCAGATTTCATCCCCAGCTGCCACAGCAGATCAACTTTGGCAACGTGTGGAAGCTGCTTGGTCTGCTGTACCCCAAGAACTCATCCAAAGTCTCTTTGAATCAATGCCGAGGCCTGTGGCAGCGGTGATCTCCAACAATGGCGGCTACTCTGGCTACTGATTTTGGCAGGAACTACACTTTACAGAAGTCTATAAATTTAATCATTTGATACTTGATCAACATGTTATCTACAAAATAAATTTTGTTGTGATATCTCTTGTCTTTCTTGGTGTTGCAATTTGGGTGGCCAGCAGTGTATATATATATATATATATATATATATATATATATATATATATATATATATATATATATATATATATATATATATATATATATATATATATGTGTGTGTGTGTGTGTGTGTATAAATATCTGTGGCTAAGAAGTATCCAAGTCTGTCCGATGCTTTAAAAGTGTATTCTAAACCATTGTACAGACTTGGGTACTTCTTACATTGAAAATAATATTTTTTTAAAGAGACATAAGCAAACAAAGTCATCTTGGAAAAAACTGTCTGAGCACTTCTTGAACCAAGCCACATATATATAAAACTTATTATTCCAATTTTCACGTAATACCTCAAATTTATAATAAAAAACTTATACGGTACGCAAAACTACGTTTTGTAAAAATGCTTGCTATATAGGACAGTTGGCTTATGTAACTTACTGCTCTATATGAGGTCACTCCCTCACTTAAAATACAGCGCGCCTACTTTTTTTTAAGTCAAAACAGTTCCTCTAGCTTTTCTAAGCAATGAGATTAAACAGTCTGAGTCTTCAGTCAAGAGTGCCCAATCTTCTTTCTCTGCTTACTAAACGATCTTTGTCAAAAGATTTTTTTTTGTCCTCTGGTAGATTTTGATAAGTGGATAAGATCTAAATAATTCCTTTCATAGAGCAAAATAAAAAATCCTAAAACGTGGATTCGCAAATGAATTACATAGGTGGCTTACTTAATTTCCCTTTTGTGTACCAAAGATCTACTTATGTATCGAAATATATGATGCGAGACTGTACAGTAAATTTAACTCTATTGACAGGGAGATAGGGCAAAAAATTAGCTGAGATATTTAAGGTTACACCTGCAACTATTTACAATTAATAAAAACATATGTTATTTCTTCCCTGCTTTAAAATCTCCCACTGCTCTATCGCTCATCTATCTCATCTCTCAAATGTCTCGATCGCAAACTCGATCACAATCTCGATCACAAACTCGACAGACGATGCTTTCAAAAACCATCATCTGTCGACAACGTGTCTTGACAGAGTTCGGAATCTCGCAGTGATTATCTTATAGGATGAATTTTGCTCTTGTCATGTGACACGAAGATGACCCCCCAGTGCTCGTGTCAAAACATCTCTCCAAGGGTAGAACCAACTTCTAGTAGAGCCAGCGAGCGGAGATTGTAATCGTGCCGAGTCCGTTACATGTGTTAAATCGATCTTGTCACATAGGGCTCGTACACGCCAGACGATGTCGTCAAAACCCAGAGAGACGCACCAAATCGTGGTGAACAAGAGATCGTAATCGGGTCATCATGATCAGATCAGTTAAATTCCACTTGCTACATCTGTGAACATACGTGCTGTTTCTGTCAAATTGAATCTCTAGGGAGTATAGCAAACTCTGAAAACTTAAGACGGCTGTACGTGGATTGTATGAAATGGCAAGAGAGTTGCCTTTTTCGACTGTCTTTTTTTTTATTTTCGTTCAAGTTTGAAACCAGAAGTGTTATAGGCAGTACGAGTTCTTCAGATTTCCTGTAGGAATAAGTTTGCCTCGTTTATATGACTAAATATGTTTGCTTGTATTTTTTTAAAATTCTTTACGGTCTGCCGTGAATATATTAGCGCACAGCATAATATGCATAGTGGTCAAAGCATTTTTTCTATATTATTGTCTTTTTTAGCTATTCTAATATTTATTCATGCCGTTCATTTTTCAGTATATAATTATACCTTCTTGTCTTTCGAAAAATTATGTCATTCAGCCCAAACCAATTTAAAACATCTTTACAAAGAGCAGCTGTTCACCCTCTGACCGACAGCTTTAAATTAGCATTATTGTAGACACACTTAGTCTGAAGATATTTGCCTATATACATCGTCAATTAATCTTGCTACTTTATCATGGGAACACCCGCTAGGTATGACATACAATTCAATTTAGACTATGTTTGGATAACGCCACAAATATTCCTCCAACTTTATAACAAATGTATATCATTTGACGAGTTAGAGTCATCATTTGAATCTAAAGGGTTCATACTTTAAAATTTCATTCAGTTGATGCAAGAATTCTTTAGTCATAGCTTAGATCGTCTTTTGTTAGCGTGTGATCCTTAAGCCTATTTTCGGTAACCTACCATCTATTTTTTATGTTCTCTTCCCTACTTCCTATCTCTTTAGAATGCACGTGTTACTCGAGGATTGTAAATATATTGGATATTTCAGGTAAAATTGAGCTACTTGAACAATGGGTGTTACTAAAATTTGAACTCTTTTTTTTTTACTGGTTACTTTATTATGGGAGCATCATATAAGTGAATCAGCATTGCTCCCTATGAGGGGGACGACACGGAAACGACCATGCCTTATTCGGGATTTGAACCCAAGCCCACTGCATGCAGCTAAGAACGCTAACCACTACACCATGTGAGCGGCTCGAATATGAACTAAACTTTGTTAGTGTGTGATCCTAAACCTTGTTGATAACTTTCTTAAGGTCCATCCTTGTTGATACTCTTTTCTCAAGGAAAATGGTATCAACAAGGTATGACATATAACTGACAACAAGGTATACCTTGAGAAGGGTAAACCTTGTTGATATCATTCGCAAGGAGAATGGTATCGCAAGGAAATGGTCTCAAGGTCCATCCTTGTTGATACTTTTTTCTCAAGGAAAATGGTATCAACAAGGTATGACATATAACTGACAACAAGGTATACCTTGAGAAGGGTACACCTTGTTGATATCATTCGCAAGGAGAATGGTATCAACAAGAATAATACATAAGCTTATGACGACTGCATTTCCTAGATGTTGACTCATTTTGTACTCTAAACTAGCTAAATACCCGTTCGAGACAGAATACATTACTAACATCAGTTACGTAATTTCCTAAATTGTGTTTAAATTAACTTTAGCAGTAAAATATTAAATTCCTTACAGGGGTTCACAATACAACTTAAAGACCGTCATCGGATATTTAATATGGATTTTAGATTTGTTTTTTATTTTGGGGGATTTAAGCGCCAATTTAAACCGCTTTAAAGCTTAAATTTGTTTTTAAGAATTATGTCTTATTGAGCACCTGGGACCTTATAGGAGCTACTATGCAAAATTTCAGCGTCCTAATCCTTATGGTTCCAGAGATACAGTGATCAGTGAATCATTGATTTATTTTGGAGGTTGAAGTCCTATAAAACCTCCTTAAAATTCGTATTTTTAAAAAACATTTCTAATTAATCACCTGAGGAACCACTATTCAACATGTCAGCTTCTTAGGACTTATGGTTCCTTTGGTACAGTGATCAGGGTGTGAGTGAGTGGTATTTTGCTTTTATATACTGAATTTTTCGTAACATAAGACGCACCAAAATTTCGCACCGGGCGATAAGATTCACCTAAAATTTATGGGGAGATTTTTCGAAAAGAGCATTTTGTGCTTTGTGAGGTATAGAAAGATATTTTCAATTTCTTACTTAATAAATATTAAAAACATATAAAATAAAAATTGTAAATAATACATATAATAAATAACATTCATAATATATATATATAATTAAATATTCATTTTATTTTAATATTACCTTCGGACCATAAGACACACCCAAATTTTAAGTCAATTTTTTATGTAAAAAAGTGATTCTTATGGTCCGAAAAATACGGTATATATAGATTGTTCTGTTTAAAACTGCCTTTGTTTCTCAATAAAACTTGCATTGTTGGCCATTAAAGTTTAATCTGTGGTAAAAGGAGGATAACTTTACCCCTAAAACCTGACTTAAGCCATAACGTCTATTTGTGTGTGATCCTTGAGCCCATAATGCAACTGGACTTCTAAGAACAACTAATAAAACAAATGACTGGGTTTAATCCTCCTAAAGTCTGAGATGGATTTTTCCGTTACCTTTTTTTAAACTTGGTTTCTTGTTCAGATTATTCAACTGTTTAGTTTGGTATTCAAAAGCACCTAAAACAGGGAGCTTTTTACTTTGAGGCTTTTGAACACCAAGTTAGTGGATAGAAAAATCCGTCGAGAGAATATTTCAAGCTGAAGACAAGCAACTGAAAAATCTTCGTCAAAGGCTTAAAAGATTAAGAGGAATTTGAGCTCATTCAACACATAACCACGTCAATGAAGCTTGGATGAATGAAATTGGGTAATGAAACTTGGACTTCATTGCCGAATCCAAGAGGATCCTAGAGCAGGATCTGAGCTCAGAGGTTTTCAAGGAGATTTTGGAGATTAGAGCTCAGCCAGAACATATAACCAAATCAATGAAGCAATTTAGATTTGTGTAAAAATTTGAAATGATATCGATATATTAGCCTATCGGAGTATCATGTGCTTTTTTAGATGTAACAAGAAGTGTTTAACCCTTTTTACCCTAACCCATATTAGTTTCATCTATTTCAAGAATTCCCATTTAACCCTCAAACGGTACAGTGGTTTGAGGCGAAATAGATGGTACGGTAGGGTTGGATCCGACCTCATCTCTTTTTTTATAAGGTTTCTGGTAGAAATAAGTACACAATAAGCATTCTTGTTGTATAATAACATTTATTCATAATATTTTACATGAAATAAAACCCTTTTTGAAAAGAAAATGACCAACGAATTGTAATTTTTCTAAACAAAGAAAATCTTTTTGGCATTTACATAGAATGCTGTATATATTATGTCTAATATGTAATTTAATCTACTCGTACCTAATTTTAGAAGTTAGCAAAACCAACTTTCCGAGCCCAAAAATGTAAAAAATAATATATATATACTGACATTCTTGGTCTTCAAAATCGAAATAAAAAATTTAAAAATCTAAAATTAAAAAATTTAAAAATGACTAGTGATCATGAATAATGTTTTTCAACAATGACACTCGTATTTACTCATTCCTAAATCTAGTAGGGTGGTCTAGTAGGTCTATCTGGTAGAGTTCCTTGTCAACTCGATCGCTTGCAATGAGAGGGGAAAGTACGGGAGCGGGAAGACACACCATTGGGTCGGATCCGACCCCCACTGTACCCCACTGTTTGAAGGTTAAATGTTAAAATCCGTGTTTGGTTCTCTTTAAAATATAGTGCACTATACCATTGTGCATTTAATTTATCTCTTTTTGGGGATTTCTTGTAGTAAAAGGGTGTTTCTTCATCACTAGGTCTTGTATTTCATTCATATAGCAATAGTCTGAGACGTGAAGGAAGAATGCTCTTCATAACCTTTCCCAGCGCTCAAATATTAACGGTAATTAAGCAATCTCCTAAATATTAGCGGTACTTTATCGCACCATTGCAGTTTTCCAAAACAATTTTTAAAGAAATAATTATTGAAAAGGGTTTTGAGGACATAACCTTTTTCAAGCTAGCTGCCTAATTTTTCAAAGTAACAATCTAACTTTACATTGCGTCCTCAAAGCCTTAAATTCTTCTTCCATCTGTCCAAAACCTTTCGCGGTTTATTTTTCTTGAAGTGCTTCCAAAGTGAAATGCGTCTTTACTTCAAACCACTACTCACCGTGTGTTTCTTAAATGACCCTTTTACTGTCCGTATAGAAGACTTGAAATTTTTATTATCACTAGCTGTACTTTAAAAATATGCGTGTCAAAAAGGGTTATATTTGGAACCTCGACGTTTGAGTTATTTTTCTTCTGTCAGTATGCAGGTTAATGGGGCTGCAGCGTTGAAGACCGAAGTTTTGTAACCTGTGGCAGACGTCTTACAGGTCATTCTGCAAATTTATTGATTGAAATCGGAAGATGGTATTTAATATTGAATCCATATACATGTTTTTTTTTCGGTTTAAATGTGGTAGTCTTAAACAAGAAAAAAATATATGATAAACATTTTGCAAGTGGCGAAACGGGATTGAAAAGCATTTTTCGATGCATCGTAAGTTTTGATTTATTTTGTATTAATTAATTTGGTAATTCATTTTGCTTATATTTTCCTGCTTTTATTTAAGTTTATTTGCTCATTTCTTCAAAAACCCATGGAAAAATCCATCGATTATAAAAAAAAAAAAATTGTGCGGTCGGGGGACCCCGTCAGGAATGAAGTTCCTTAAGTTGTTTTTCAACTCTAAACGTGATTTAATATGTAGATTTCTATTGATTATATTAGCGTATTTTTAAAATAACAAAAATGAACTTCTCTTTTTGTATTATTATTAAAATAATGAAAGTTCACGCATATATTTTGATTGTATGTTCTGGAAAATATGAATAAACAACCTAAATCTCCTTATTCAAATTCACTACTTAGTATACTTCTTGCATTAATTGGATTTTGACAAGCATTTAAGTAGGATGAATTATAAAGTTGCTATCGAAGGACTGATGTAGATATTTGAAGATGTAAAATTGGTTAGATTTTACTATAGAAGGTTTGGCAATCCATAGTTTTGTTCCCTGTTTTAACTAAAAACATGTGTTTAATAAAAATTTCACATTTTTCAAAAAAAAGTGCCCAAAAGATAGGCAAATACCTTAAAAACTCATTTATTACACACAGGTTACGATTTTCTTTCAAATGCCTTTTCAAACTGAAATGACGAGTGAAAACTTTGCCACAAAGCTAAAGCTTAGAATTAAAATTACAACTAACTGTATTCATAGTATCACCAAATAAAAAAAGATTGAATAAATATTAAGAATTAATAAACTAGGAGAAAACGTTAAGTTGAGATTTTAAATAGCAGAAAAGCCAGAGTTGAACATCTGCGAGTGCAGGAGGTGAAACAGCGCAGCAGTGAGGATCGAACTCACGGTGACAGGGTGAGAGCCAAAAGCGAACGCCACAAGCCAGCAATAGCAAACTAAAGAAGGTCGCCTGGAAGGGGGATAACGCTTTTTCGTTACGTGACGATTTCTGCCAGTTCACTGTACTGTAAGCCGCGTAAAAGATCTTCGTTCCAAAAATCAGGGTTGTGAATTATTCACTATCGGCATTTTCTGTCTGGAAGCTGTTAAAATCTGCAGTTGCCACTCTGACTCTCTCCTGTTTTGTACATAACTGTAAAATTCGTACAAAACAAATGAAATTCAGCCAATAATAAAAAAAAATTGCTTTTGCTTCAAAGCTTACTAGAGTAGCAAATTTAAAAAAATAATTTTTTACCTTTTCATTTTTATAGTTCTTCAAAAACATATCTGACACATAATAATCGTATTTTCATTTCTTTTAATCAACTGTTTTTGAATCATACTTGAAAATTTATGCACATTTCCTTTGTCTTTTTGCAGTCGATAGCTAGCTTTTAATGCCTTATAACGTCTCTTTTAAAATTATGGCCTAGTCCTTGAGTCAAAGAATCAAAACTTCCATTTTAGACAATGCTGCAAATACATTTCAGAAAACGAGGATATTACATGGATTGATAAATCTTACAGTTAAATTGCATGTATAGTCTACGAAAATTTATATATTTATTTATACTTAAAAGTTCTATAACGTACAGCTAAAATTAATGAATAATATTTTCGTAACTTCTCGACAAATTTTGATAACTGCATAATAATAATTAACACTTCAGCGGGCGCACCTGTGTACAAAGTGCAACATTTTCGTAATTTTGAATGATTTATTTTGGCATGTAAGGTTTGAATATTCTAAGCAGTTTCTATTTATAGCTACACCCTTTCTAATGCAGGTCTGATTTTTTTACCCTTGTATTCTTTTCCATTAATTTTTAGTCGGGATTTAACTGTAGTTAGCGATTATACTGGATTACAATAGGACAAAAGCAGGAGTTGATGTAGTCAAACCAATGTGCAGCTATTGCACGGTATCCCTCATATCACGAAGATGGGCAATCTCATTGTTTTTTAGGTTTTTGGACATAATAGAGATCCATTAGCAAGTTGTCCTCAGATCCAATAAGCCGGACAGCTTTAAAATAAGGCGATTGTAACTGCATTCTTTGGCCTTTAATTATAAATATATCTCAATATTATCAACATTTTATATGTTGTCCTAAAACACAGAATTATTATTTTCAATTTTAAAAAAAATATTACAAAAGTAATAAATAATCAAGTTGAAAAAGGGGTTGCACTTTGTGTCACGCGTGCCTTCTGGTGTTCCCAAAAATTTTTCCCAGTGAGATATACCAGCTACTTCATAGTAAATTCCTGTCTAAAATCAGCTTGTCTTTATTTTCATATACATTAAATCTATCAATAGCCAATGGGTGTTTATTTTACTTTGCGTTATCATTTTACTTGCTTTACACAATCAATTTTCTAACTGAGCAGTTCCCAAAAGGAAATAAAGAGCCCCAATATCGATACTTTCACTTATGTAACTGAAATGTCAACATTATTAATGCGAGTCGCATTTGTAAAGGACCTAATATTCCTTCACCTAAAAGTACGATTGTAAGCTTTAAACAGCGCCTCCAGTACTTCAGATGTCCTCTACAGTTTTACTTGAAATCCGTCCAAAACGAAGTGTCACTATGTCTCTACTTCCATACACAATATGTAACTGCGAACACGATTTATTGGAAGTGGAGTGATCATATATTTTCCACCTCGCTCGCTTGATTTGAAATATGTATGAGGCTAAAAGGGTGCCTACGTTGAAGTTTTATTTGGAAACCTAAAGTTGAGACTTAACATTTTTTTCTGCTCTCAATGTGTGTCAAATGCCAGTATTCACTGACGACAAAGGTTCTAATTCTGTCGGAAGTCTGCATACCTTGCAGCTGTACGGTGTAAAAAGACGTGAAGTATTCAAAACTTCATTCAATTAAAAGATTTAAATTTAACTGTAACGTTGTCATGTATTTAAGATACCAAATAAGTATGATTCGAACGAGAGTTTAGCATAATTTTGAGCAATATGAAGGTTTATGGGATTCATCGTTGATATTTGACAGAATGACATGTGTACAAGTTACCTTTGTAGTGCTATAAAATGTATTCGGAACTTACATATACAGAGGCTGTTCGCACATTTTTTAGACGATTTTGGTAAGCGGTAAAACAAGCGTTTGCTGCAAAAGAAATAATTGCAACTGTACTTTGTTTTTAAAAGTCTAAATTATCGTCTGCGGCTTGAAAGTTTTGTTTTTATTCAAAATGGCGTTTTTAACAAAGCAGTGGTTCGTTGGCTACATTTATGCTCTTTCCGAAGAGAAATATACATACTCCGTTATCCAAAAACGATGTGAGAGTCATGGTTTTGTGATATCTAAAGCGTCGATAGGTAATATCGTCAACAACAAAGGAAAAAAGCGTCAAATTGGAGCCTCAAGTGGGACAAAAATTCCAAACAACTATCCAAGGAAAAAACGGACATCTTCGACTATTGCAAAGGTACGTTGCTTAATGTTAAAAGAAAATCCCCCCTATTCAAAGGACAGTTGCAAAATTATTAAAATGCTCGGTGTCCACTGTAATCAAAATGATAAACGTTGATTTAAATCTTAAGAAAGCGAAAAAACGCAATGTGCAGCGTCTTCTTCCAAATCATATCGCTGAACGCAGGACACGCTGCAGAATTCTATATGAGAAACACTTATCCAAAGAAATATGGAAAACAATTGTCACAATAGATGAATCATGGGTGTATTTAAATGATTGTAACAAAAAAAGAGCCATTTATTATCATAAAATGGGAGAAAAAAATTTAAGTACATGGTTCAAAGAATCGAAAGAAAGTTTTTCTAAGGGATTCATGATTTCTTATAATGGCAAGTAAAAAATAAAGAGAGTGGAAAAAATGTCAAGATTAACTCCAAATACTATCAGGAACATATTTTATCGCCAATTTTTCTGAATGAAATACCATCGCTTTACCCACAGTGCCATCAATCTGTGAGACTCCATCAGGACAAGCTAGCAGTCACACATCAAAATCCACTGTAAATTTCCGAAAAGAAATGGAACAAAAAACTGGTATCAAGGCCCTACCATTCACTGATATCCCTACTAAATCTCCCGATGTATCACCTATGGATTTTTGTGCTTTCGGACTTTTAAAACCTGCATTATCCAAACGTCGTCCCAAAACCCTTACAGGACTCTGGAAAGCTGTTCAGGAGGAATGGGATAGAATACCTCTTCTGACGCTTCAAAAGGCATTATTATCCTGGAAATTGCGGTGTCGAAAGATAGTTCAGAATAAGGGATGTCAAACAGAACATTTAAAACACAAGAATTTTATGTAATTTAGTTTTGTGAATACAATATACATCGTCTAAAAAATGTGTGAACAGCCTCTGTATATATAACTACAGAAGTATTACGAAACACTTCTGTATTACAAAACACTAGGTTTCGTAAAAAATCGTATGAAAGAAATTGAAATCAAAAATCTGTGAGTTTTATTATTATTTCAATTAAATACTTCAAATTGCTTGTATTTAGTACATTTTATACCTCTAAGGGGTTCACTTTACACAAATATACAGGTCCGTTTTGGAGTTGTCCGTGTGTTCTTGTTTTAAGGGGACAGTGGACTTTCAAACCTAACTTTTTTCGTTTTGAATGGATTAGCTTGAAATTTGAATATGTGATTAGTACTATAGATATGTAAAAGTGGTTAAAATTTAATACCACTTTTATTTCATCATAATAATTATTAAATTATTATGATGAAATATTAATAATTTATGAATTATGAATTATGAATTATATCAATAATTGGCATAATTGAAAATGTTCCATGCTCATTTCTTTTGCATATAATATGGTAATTTTTATTTACAGGATACCTTATAGAACAAACAATGAAACTTATTGCTTATTATAAGCAATGATTAAAAACATACAGAGAAAAAAATAATAATAGTGAAAACACCCTTTTTATAAGGCAAAATACCTATAAATCATCTTTTCATGTATAAAATTTGGAAATTCTGAGCTACGAAGCATAATTTTTTTCAATAACATTTATTTTATATACAGTTTAGTATATAATACTTAAATTTCAAAGGAATACGATAATTAGAAATGCGCATGGGACATTTTTAATTAGGCCAATTATTGATATAATTCATAATTCATAATTCATAAATTATTAATATTTCATCATTAAATTTTAACCACTTTTTACATATCTATGGTACTAATCGCATATTCAAATTTCAAGCAAATCTATTCAAAACAAAAAAGTTAGCTCTGAAAGTCCACTGTCCCCTTACAGGTCGACCGTTTCCATAATCCGCATTAGAATAAGGAGTTTGGAACTAACACACTATTTGTAATATAAATAGTGTGTTACCGAGTGTTATGCGCGATACGATGTTAAGTTAAATACAAAATTTGCACAACGTCCTATTATTCAACTAGCCTTGAACAACAGGAGTTTCAAAAGATAAAATGTATTTTCCCACAATTGTACTGCTTTTGCAGTTTGGGGTACAACGCCTCTCCTAATTTATTCAACAAATGTTTGCGGTTACGTCGCTGCGGCAAGAAGGAATTAACTGCGTTTCAGCATTTTAATAAATAACCTCTCGTATCACTTTCATTTTTCATATGGGTTTAAACTTGCCTTCGTAGTATCGATATCTGCGCAGGAAAAACACTTAACACCCTGCCGAATTTCCATAATTATACGTTTGGTGTCGTATTACGCCCTCAAATTGGCCTTTCCGAAAATGTTCTATTCACTTAGATGAAATATTAGCCGGCACACGCATCCGTACTAACAAAAGAATACGGAAGTTTCGAAATATATTTCGGAATGGAGGATAAAATTACCAGCCCAAAGAATTTTCATCTATCAATTATATCCAGAGAGTGAAAATATTTCTCGAATTCGGGGGCAGGACAAAAGTTTAGGTTTCTTTTGACATCATATGTATCGAGTAAGTTAGCATAAAATTGATACCACTCTTACAATTCTTTCTAATTAATTAGAAAACTCTTCAATATTTACGTTCAAATTTTGTAGGAGTCATTTTTCCAGAATTAATTCCTAAAAAGCATTTCAAAAATAGCTATTTGATACCTGAAACTTTCTTTTGGGTCTAGCGACTGGAATTTGGATATGCATCTATTTCAATGGGCAGTACGAGTAAAAGCACTCAAAATGAGACGTCATTATATAGGGGGATAATTTAGTAAGAAGAGCACCTTCCTCGAGGTGAGGAGACCTAGGTTCAGTTGCCGGTACGAGCAGACATTAACAATGGCTTCCGACTGTTAGAAATAACAGTAATGGACCGTTGGATGGGACTGGCATATGTGTTAGATCTCAGTAAGTATCATCCAATAAAACCTGGGGTAAAATAAATGAGTTCAACCAGAATCCATTTTCATTATCACAAAAAGATAAAGGAATTCGGAATGAAACGTCCGTGCATCTCCAGACTAACTTAGATGGAAGAACGTCAAACTAAAAGTAAAGGGGGCTCATGTTCAATACTCGGTCCAGGTGGACTTTAAAGTACTCAGGACTCTACAATCCGTTGAAAATTTGTTGACCTTTCAACAAATTTCTAGAACCAAAAAGAAGATTCAAAAACTTTCATGAATGTTATAGAACCACCTAGAATTATAATAGTCTTTTCTAATTCTATGTCACTACTTCTCTCGCCTCCTTCCCCGCTTTTTCTCTTTTTCTGTGTGTGTATATATATATATATATATATATATATATACATACTGTGCCGTAACTAGGCAGGGGCAACAGGGGCACTTGCCCAGGGCCCACTTGGAAAGGGAGCCCAAAGTGCTGTATTTGTTTTATTATTTTCCCAAACCTAATGCTAATAAGGGGGCCCAAATGAAAATTCTTGCCCAAGGCACAGGAATGGCTAGTTACAGCACTGTATATATATATATATATATATATATATATATATATATATATATATACAATATTGAGCTGCAATATGTTTTGATATGATTTGATGAAAGTGTGCTTTTTGGGTACTGCGCACCCCCTTAATAACTATTATTACTTAATATATAGATTTCCGACTAGCGCGTTTAAATACCTCAGTGTCTAGGCCGGATATGGGCACGTTAAATCCGTAGATAGGAAAGTAATTCTATGAGGTCAGAGAGGGAGAGAAAAGGTACGATCCCTCTAGACGCCACCCCTTAGGGGTGCTCGGTCAAAATTGAGGTGGCACCTGGCTTAATTGGACTCCGACTCTTGTAGTGTCATTATATACTGGAGCCGCTCCCCTCAGCTCGCTAACCTATATGGACCTAATCTGGAATACTTCCATCCAGGGGGCGTTTCCAAAAACAACTTGTAGTAGTAGAAGTTAATATAAATGAAAGGATCAATGCAAGTAAAAAAAAAATTCAGGTTGTCTCTTCTAACGAAACTACCGAGGGTTATTAACGTAGGATTACTTATCGTTGCTTACCTCTTTTGTATGTATATATGTATCTATCTATATATATATATATATATATATATATATATATATATATATGTCTATGTATATATATATATATATATATATATATATATATATATATATATATATATATATATATATATATATGTCAAAATTTTGACGTATCTTGGTACTTTTCTGTTATACTTGTCTTAACTGGGTTACTTTGGACGCGCTGCCAAAATTATAACTCGCGAGGACGGATGGACGAACAGTTTTAGCGTCTGAAATTTTAATTTCTGGAGGACCGTTATGGAGGAACGTAGTCCTACGTTAAAAAGTGTGGGTTCTTCAAACCGAAATTTCTTTCTTTATTTAAATAAATGAATAGGAAACTAACGAGTGTACGCCTTCGTTGTAACAACGTATCAGAAATCTCTTTCCCAGATAAAAAAAAAAAAAGCGAAGTTCTTTAACTCGTTTTCGTTTCCCGCCTGGGCAGAAATGATTACAGCAGAGGAGAGATATTTTCCTCCTCGAAACCCCCTTGTGATGCAGTTTGAGAAGTATTTTCTTACCCCCATCCTTCGATCCGCACCCGGAAACGTCGGTTATCTTTGGATGTCTTCCTGGTGCCACAAGTGTCGCTCAGGAACCACGGAAGATACGGGCGCTCCAGAGAAGTGTTTATGGCTCGCGGAAGCATGAAATCTCACCTGTCACCCAACAGGAGAGAGAGACAGAAATGGAATGTGCTGGAGTGGAAGATGTGGGGTAATTAACGCTGCATTATTATAATTACCTTTAACTATTACCGGAGAATGGCGTACTAGAAAAAAACTCGCTATATTGACAGTGTTGCTACAGACAAACAGATCAGAGAGAATGCTGATTTAACGAGAATCCGGTATAGTAAGAAAATAAGAACACAAAGGAACGGTCACAGTTAAACTAATGGAATTCCACTCGCTCATTACGAGCAAAAATGAATTTAGCAGGGGAAATTACTCAATAACTAGTTATATGAATTAAATCATTATCTTAGCTTTTTGGGTTAATTAAGTTTTCATTAAAGTGCAAATATTGATCACCATTCGAATACTTTACTTATTTCAAATTGAATACTCTGTTCAAGAACAACTACAGTAATGAGACTTAACTAGCTTTAGGGAATTTTTTATATTATCCATGATTTGTAGTTTATATCTATATTTCTAATTTCACCAGCATATGAATTAGGCAAGAGTTAAGTCGAATTTTGCAACGACAATAGTTTTTATGTAGTTGCGCTCGATGAGCAATAGACATTTCTTAGACTGCAGTAACTAAATGCATACCCGCTTACTTACATAAATTGCATGCGTATATAGTAAAATTCCTCAAGGGAGGCCAGTAATGGTTCCGAAAAAAAAGTGGCAGTTTTTAGAGGTACCGTCAAATAGGGATGGCTGGCTAGAGAAGTTTCACGGTACTTACATGTCTAGAAAATATGTGGTAGAGTTAATTGGGTGGTCGTGATTTAGTATAGTAGTAGGCAATGATACTATTACTTTGAATTCTAAACAATACATTGATTTATTAACATAACACATATATGAATACACATTCAATTATATTATTGATAATTATCAACCTAAAGAAACACTCATTATATCAAGGGATTATTTAATTATACTATTTCACTTATTTAAATTTATGTCATTCTCAGTACGTAATATATATTATTTATTAACTTCAGCCTATATTATAGGATTCGGGGATTTAATGACTTTTGGCAATAGGTAATGAAAGGTTACCTCCGTTTTTGCACACTGCAGAAGGGAAACATTCGCCGGCGTATTCACTTGCATCGATTGGGATATCTTTCATCAGGATTCACTTTTCGCTTGGGAACGCAGTATGGAGCGGGAAGAAGCGGGCTTTAACGGCAGGATCGGTTCTCCATCTTTGGCTTGTAGGGATCAGGCAATCTATCTTGGTTCCGCAGCTCAACTATTCTCCTCTCATCGCTAGCTTGCAGGGGTATTCACTTGCATCGATTGGGATATCTTTCATCAGGATTCACTTTTCGCTTGGGAATGCAGTATGGCGCGGGAAGAGGCGGGCTTTAACGGCAGGATCGGTTCTTCATCTTTGGCTTGTAGGGATCAGGCAATCTATCTTGGTTCCGCAGCTCAACTATTCTCCTCTCATCGCTAGCTTGCAGGGGTATTCACTTGCATCGATTGGGATATCTTTCATAAGGATTCACTTTTCGCTTGGGAAAGCAGTATGGAGCGGGAAGAGGCGGGCTTTAACGGCAGGATCGGTTCTCCATCTTTGGCTTGTAGGGATCAGGCAATCTATCTTGGTTCCGCAGCTCAACTATTCTCCTCTCATCGCTAGCTTGCAGGGGTATTCACTTGCATCGATTGGGATATCTTTCATCAGGATTCACTTTTCGCTTGGGAATGCAGTATGGCGCGGGAAGAGGCGGGCTTTAACGGCAGGATCGGTTCTTCATCTTTGGCTTGTAGGGATCAGGCAATCTATCTTGGTTCCGCAGCTCAACTATTCTCCTCTCATCGCTAGCTTGCAGGGGTATTCACTTGCATCGATTGGGATATCTTTCATCAGGATTCACTTTTCGCTTGGGAAAGCAGTATGGAGCGGGAAGAGGCGGGCTTTAACGGCAGGATCGGTTCTCCATCTTTGGCTTGTAGGGATCAGGCAATCTATCTTGGTTCCGCAGCTCAACTATTCTCCTCTCATCGCTAGCTTGCAGGGGTCAGGCAATCTCTCTCGGCTCCACTATTCATCTATTCTCCTCTCATCGTTGGCTTGCAGGCTTATAGCGATGCGCCAATGTCTGGGCGCAATCTCCCATATACTCTTTTTAAACTTCTCGCTTACGAGGCTACTACTCTATATCCGTGTGTTGAGTCTGAGCGCCAAAATCAATCATATCTTTTTCATTTTATATTCTCACTCTCTTTATTTTTTATCTTCTCAACGCCCCGCCTTTTTTATTTTCATTCGTCACTCATGTTCAACCTTTTCTCTCACTTCCACTTCGATACGCTAATTTCTACCCCCTAATTATTTATTTAAACCATTCAGAGTGAGCGGCGTTTCATATTAAAACAATTCCGCCTTCGACTCACCCCTGCCTTTCTAGGGATCATGTTTTCCCAGAACATCTCCTATGTGTGGGGTCATCTTCTCTTTGCCAACAATTCCCTTTTCATCTCAATGTCCCCTCCATGTAGCCCCCTCGCTGTTTAGTCTCTTAACTGTTGCTTTTCATTTCCTTCTTCTTCATCCGGTCCTTTGTATAGGCAGGCGTCATTTCAATTTTTTCATTTTAGCCCCGTTTGTTCGATTTAATTGGCTTGTCTGCACTTTTCGAACTTCTAACATACCGTATCCCCACGACATTCTTCTTGTATCGTCTGGCGTCATTTCACTGTTTCATTTTCCGTCCCGTTTGTTCGCCTTAATTGGTTTGTCTGTGTCGCAGCGTAGGCGACAGTTTTGGAAAATTAAACAGGTGCAAAGTTGGGCACAAAGAATAGGAGGAGAAGATATATTCCAAACAGCGGATAAATGGTGTACAGATGCAGTTTACGATCTGTTTATGTCAAAAAGGGAGACGATAATTGACATGTAAAAGGGGAACGGTCGAAAAATTGATGGCAGGGAGCGGCGGCCAGCTGCAGTTAATGATGTGGACAGGCAGAAATAGGAAACGAAGGGGTCCGAAATGTGATGTTAGCGAAGGACGAGTTAAGAATTTACGAGCTTCAATGCGTTAGGAGGTCAGTAGGGGGTCCGAATAGAAGCGTGTGAATGTAGGGGCGTGAGAATTCTCCAGAAGGGTGCAACGACTGACGCCCCCTTCAATTTTGAGTGGAGGAGATAGTAATATAAAAAAAAAGAGTTGGAACCAATAAAGGGTATCCAGATTTACCCATTGGTCAGGAGGGGGCTACCAATGGAAAGCCTCGAATTAAGTGGGGGAGTTAAGTAAAAGATAGAGATGGAGAGAAATATAATCAAAAAGAAGAGAGAGAGAGATAGAGTTGAAGAGCAATGAGCAGATGAATTTTAGAATCCACTGAGGAGAAGTCGGAGTCAAGAAAGACGGAAAGGGCCGCAGACGAATAAAGAAGATAGAGGTGTAAGCCCTCAAGTGCCGATGAATATATGCCCGACGATTGAAGGATCAACGAGCCGAAAGCCTACCGCGCCGACCCTAACTCAATGCGCACGCCTAATGACCCCAGGAGCGAAGTCGAGCTGACTACTAGCCGATAGCGTAGCCCTAGAAGGAGACAACTGCCCAGGAGCACAGACTCTGCCATGCCGCACCACTGCTAGCCGATAGCGTAGTCCTAGAAGGAGACAACTGCCCAGGAGTCCCGAACTCTCCCATGCCGCACCCCTTCGCCGAGCGAGCGCCAGCTACCAAGAGGTTGTAGAGTACCGGAGCCCCGTATGCATAGAGGATCGCCATCAGCCACCCTGGCCCCGAATGTAAAGTCCTTGTGTCGCAGATGACCGCCGCAAGCCTCTCATCGTCCCTCACGATTCTCCGAGCTGTGCAAGTAGCAGGTACGGGATTTTGTTTATTTGATGATCTTGTGCCGATGCTCAATTAGGTTAATAGGAGGATAGTAGCCGCGCGTAATATTGCATGTTGTCATAGATATATGTTACCGAATATTTGTGGTTTTGTATATATATTATTATATGTATTGTATTAACATGTTAAATGAATAGTGATAGAAAGGCAAGAACGAGTAATATTAATGGTGTAGGATAAGTGATAGGGTATATATATATGTGTGTTGTATTAACATGTTAAAGGATTAATGATAAGAAGTAGATAATGAGTAATGTGAACTGTATAAATAGTGTGTTGATAGTTAATAAATTGATTTGTGATCATACACCTGAGTAATCATTAATCCATTGGGCCAAGCAATGTACTAACCACAATTAAATACTCCACAATAAGTATAATAATCACCAACTAAAAACTAATTTACGGTGACATAATTGGTGCAGTGACAAACAGGTGGAGGTTAAATAATGGAATTAATAAAATTAAGTATTGTAGAAATTTAATATGTGGATCAACTGATCTGAAAGTGATTACTCTGTGTGCGATCATGAATCAAATTAGAATTTTGTGTGAATGGTGATATATATCTATGGTCGCGTGAAAGAAAAGTGTGTTCAGGTTATTTTATAATAATGCAGTAGAAATTGCTGAAATAGTTAGAATACAACCAAAATTATACATTGTAATATGTTATATAAGAAGAAGTATGCAAATTAAAAATTGCAACGCGGCATTGTTAAGAGTGAGTAAGACAATGATGAGTGGGAAACAAAAGATGAGTGGGAAGCGCACGATAAGAAATTTGCACGAATTAAAGGGAGTTATATACAGGAACAGTAAAATAATATTATTTGAGTAAGTTGGGTTTAAAAATAATTGCTAAAATGCCACGAAACGCGGAAGATTTAATGAACCAAGTTGCATTTCAAAAGATTATACAATTGCCAGGCCAGAAAATTGAAAATGTCTATAAACATATAAAAGGCGTAGTCTATCGATTTTTGGGGTCGGAAGTCGCGAAAACTTATGAAATAGACCAGATAATGCTAGATAAATTTATAAAATCAATACGACAGGAGATAGCAAAAGAATTAGTGACATTACGTCCACGAACTTTTCAGGAGGCAGTAGATGTTGCAACAAAAATTGAAGAAAATACGGCAATAATTAATAATATAACGGTTAGCAATAAAACAAAAGATGAAACAATGACAAGGGGATTAGAAGATATATATGCAACACTGCAGAAACAGAGAGATTTTGAAAACATTAGGCAAGTGCCCGAACAAAATATTGAGCAATTGGCAGTAGAAGTTGAAAAGGCGACTTTAGGATATTTTGGGATACAATTTAAAGGGGACGAAACTACGGAACAAGTCATGTTATTTAAATTTTTGCAAGCGGTCGATAAAGATATGGAAAAAGAGTTGCGAGAATTAAATGTGCAGAAATTTCAGGAAGCAGTGAGTAGGGCAAAACAAATTGAACGCGTAAGAAGCGAGCAAGAATGCAAGGTCGAAATAGGGTGTATAATAAGTAATGAGGAAGCGACAAAAAGTCTAAATTGCACAGGTCAAAAGCAGGAGGAATTAAATTTAAATGAAGCGCAGGAGGAATTAAATTTAAATGAAGCACAGGAGGAATTAAATTTAAATGAAGCGCAGAAGGATAAAACTAGGTGTGAACAGGAGAGGTCAGTAGCGCAAAAGGTAGAGATACAGGAGGACAATAATACAGAAGTTTGCATTTTATGCGAAATTAACGGACATTTAATTCAAAACTGCGATGAATTTAAACGAATAAAATTACATTTAAAAGAAAATAAACAGTTGCCTTTCTGTGTCGCTTGTGAGAATAAGGGTCATTTAATTGATGAGTGTGTAATTTTCCGAAAATTCAAACAGAATTACGAGGGTGACAGGAAACATAATAAACGAAGAGTAAAAGAAAAATGTGAGACGAATTGCAAAAAATTGAAACAGTCGAATACGGAGCAATTAGAGAAATCACACAGTACGATACGACAAAATTCAGTAAAGAACGAGCAACAATTGAATAATATTAACGCAATGTATGTCAACACACTACTCATAGCGGGTAAGAAAACTAAAGAGAGTAAGAATGATCAGAAAAGGGTGACAAACATTCGTGAGCAAGCAGCCGGATCAGGACAGTCGCATAGTAAGGAATCAAATACACCAAATTCACGCAAGAGTAATATACGCTATCAACGGCGCGAAAGAAATATTCAATTTATCGTAGGAGAAATTGTAAGTTTGCGACGATTAAATTCAATTAAGGCATTAAATAGGCAATTGAACGGGGAATTCGAAATTCTGCGAATTTACAGAGATAGGAACACATTATTGAGATTTATAAAGTCACCGCGCACAATAATAAAAATTAATTTAAATAAAGTAGTCAGATCACAATATTAGAAAATGAGAGGCATAGACAAAATAAATAAACAAATAAACAAATAAATAATAATAATAATAAAGCCAAATAAGAAAGAGATCGCAAAATAACAGAGGTAAACAAAACAATAAGTAAGGTCATAATAAATATCTAGAAAGGCGTCAAATTATTAAAATGTGTAGTAAGCTAAATGTAGTATTGAAAAGATAACAGCGGCCAACACAAAGTAATTTAAATACATGCGAATAAGACTAGAATTATCTCACAAGAATAATAACACGAGGAGTAATAAGTATTAATGATAAGTGCTAATTTAAAAAAAAAAAAAAAAAAAAAAAATTGAAAACCCATCAAAGCCAAAAAAAAAAAATGTAAATAAACAGTGACCCGTGTCATAGGACACGCCCCAAAGAGGAGGAGGTTAAGGATTAATGGTTTCTTATAAATGTCACACAGGCAGAAAAGGGGCGGAGTCGAATTGGAACATAGAAGTCGTACTCTAGAATACATTATGGGCAAAATCAAGATGGATAATGGTAGCACTAATATGATATGAAATTTAAAAGATACATACCTGAAGAGTTGAGATGAGATTGACGGGATGAGCGCAAAGGAAACAAAGAATGTCATATTTGTCCAGATCAAAGCGATGGTATCCATACACAAGGCGTGGGGCAACAAGATAGTAGGAGATTTCACGCGAAGTTGAAAAAAAAAAAATAATAAGAATAAATCAATAAATAAATAAATAAATTAAAAACAGCATGTAAATACTTGAGAGGGCAGCCAATTGCTTAAGTGCAAGAGGCAAAAATAAGTATAAGTACAAAACAAAACAAAAAAAAAATAATAATAATAATTGAAAGGTAATTAGATAATTGCCATAGGCCTGTCTAAAAAAAAAAAAAAATAAATAAATAAGTAAATAAATAAGACTACGGTAACGCAAGAAGAAGGTTGCCAGTACGAGGACAGGAAAGTATGATATTGGTAACAGTTACACATTAACGGCCAGCATTCAATCAAAACGCGCGACAGTAAATTAGCGGACAGCGAATAATTTCACTAGGAATAATGGTCATGGAATCACGAATGAGATTGATAAGTCATGATGATGTTCAGAGGCTAAGTAAATACCAGTGTAAACAAAAAAATACAAAAAAATAAAAATAAGAAGGATAATAAAATAAATTAATTGATTAGTAAATTAATTAGGTAATTAAAATAGGTACGGCATTGTAAGATGAAAAACAATAAGCATGAGATGATGGACACAGAGCAATTATAATAATAATTAATTAATTAGTTCATTGATTAATAAATTAATGAATGAATCGATTAAGAGTAAAGGATTTGCGGCTTGAGATTTAAAAATTAATAAACGATGATAGGGGTTTATTAAATAAAATTAAATACATAGAAATGAATCATTAAATAAATACAGAAACAAGTAAATAATTCATGGATGAACGTACGAAATAACTGCTAGATGGATAGAGAAGTAATTATGAGTAGTCAGGTATTCGGATAAACGCGTGCAAGTGGCCGGAAATAATGAAAATATTACCAATAATAATAATAATAAGTTAATTGAATGATGAATGAAATGAATAGTTAACAAAATCACTAAAAAAAAAATAAATAAATAAATAAATAAATAAATAAATGTAGACTATAGAAATCATAAGTCAGACAACGTGATTTAAGAGTTCTAAGAGGGCCTATGATTAAAATCAATTAAATAAACACACACTAAAAAAAAAATATAAAATAAATAAATAAATAGATAAATAACGTAACGAGAATGACACAATAGATATGATAATTGTTAAAAAATAAATAATAGGAAACAAAACAAGTAAATAATTGTTGAATAAACGTAAAAAGGAACGAGACAAATAGCTTACAACTCCCAATCGCGCTGAATACATGAGATTTTCGAACCACGCGGTCACATTACAATTATTGCCAAATTGAGAAATCTAAAAGTATCTTCAATTACGGTTACAGAGAAGAGTTCGCTACGAGCTTGAACCATAGAGCAAAGCGCGCCGACTTGTTACCAAAATCACGCAATAATAGGTGAAAAAAAAAAAAAAAAAAAAAACACCTGTTACCTTCGGTTATTCGTTCACAGCTGGCAGAGGTCAAAATCACAGAGGGAGGTGTCGCTGAATGATTAATGAAGGGAAGTTCAATACAGAGAATGCTCATCGGTCAGGGGAGGAGTTTTTAAAGGCAATCTTCGACAGAAAAAGGAATTGTAGAACGGAATATTCAGTATTACAAAGTAATATTTCTACTGTATTATTATTAAAAGGGAAATTTTGATGTTTTGTAAGTAGAATTAAGGAATTATCGGAGTTAATAAAGCATTTAAGAGAAATTTTTTTACGTCTGGATTACATGAGTATAATTTACGGAGAGCTTCGGTACATGATTGTCAAAACAAATGTGTTCCCGACAATATTAAGGATCCAGCATGATATAATACCAGTCAGAGAAACGGAGAAATATGGAAATGGACAATATCGTTAATCATTAAGCAAAGACTATTAGATATTGTATTTTGTTTATATTTTTAGCAGTATATAATTGCATATAATTATAACATATAGTACATGAAGATAAAAAAAAAAAATTGAAATGAACAATGTATTTGAACAGTACCCAAGGATAATAGTGTATTGTATTTTGTTTATATTTTAGCAGTAGATAATTGCATATAATTATAACATATAGTACAAAAAAAAAAAATTGAAATGAACAATGTATTTGAACAGTACCCAAGGATAATAACGTATTGTATTTTGTTTATATTTTTAGCATTATATAATTGCATATAATTATAACATATAGTGCATGAAGATAAAAATTGAAATGAACAGTGTATTTGAATAGTACCTAAGGATAATAATGTATCTTATTTCGTTTATATTTTTAGCAGTATATATTTGCATATATTTGTATCATATAGTACAGGATTTACAGGGAATTTGTGTTATAAGAATAGGTACTGGTATATTTTTTGTTTGTTATATACAAAAGTTTAAAGTATTTTCTGTTGCCATTCAATCTGAGTTCGAATAAGTCACATTATTGGTAAAGGTATGAATGTAAAAGATTATGATATAGACAAACCAAAAGGCTAAACGAATGGTTATATCTGGTGCAAAGATGTCGTTGAGCATATAATGATATACATTATGTTATACAAGTGTGCAAATACTTTCATACAACGTGGACATTAATTGGATTCTATGACAACATTCAATGTTTTATACCAAAGATAAATATGTGAGGCAAAGTGTGATGAGGTATACGTGATGATGTATGACGCATTATGCAGTGAGGTAAAATACCGTTACACAGTGAGCAGACGGCACGTGGTAGGGGAAGGACAATGATAGAGGAGTGTTGCTAGAAGGATACGTGTGGTTATGTGAGGTGGTCACAATGTGAATATTAGTGGCTGAGATTGAGGATATGGTTGATTTTATTTTTTTTGTTTTTTTTTCTGAAAGAAAGGGGTGGATGTCGCAGCGTAGGCGACAGTTTTGGAAAATTAAACAGGTGCAAAGTTGGGCACAAAGAATAGGAGGAGAAGATATATTCCAAACAGCGGATAAATGGTGTACAGATGCAGTTTACGATCTGTTTATGTCAAAAAGGGAGACGATAATTGACATGTAAAAGGGGAACGGTCGAAAAATTGATGGCAGGGAGCGGCGGCCAGCTGCAGTTAATGATGTGGACAGGCAGAAATAGGAAACGAAGGGGTCCGAAATGTGATGTTAGCGAAGGACGAGTTAAGAATTTACGAGCTTCAATGCGTTAGGAGGTCAGTAGGGGGTCCGAATAGAAGCGTGTGAATGTAGGGGCGTGAGAATTCTCCAGAAGGGTGCAACGACTGACGCCCCCTTCAATTTTGAGTGGAGGAGATAGTAATATAAAAAAAAGAGTTGGAACCAATAAAGGGTATCCAGATTTACCCATTGGTCAGGAGGGGGCTACCAATGGAAAGCCTCGAATTAAGTGGGGGAGTTAAGTAAAAGATAGAGATGGAGAGAAATATAATCAAAAAGAAGAGAGAGAGAGATAGAGTTGAAGAGCAATGAGCAGATGAATTTTAGAATCCACTGAGGAGAAGTCGGAGTCAAGAAAGACGGAAAGGGCCGCAGACGAATAAAGAAGATAGAGGTGTAAGCCCTCAAGTGCCGATGAATATATGCCCGACGATTGAAGGATCAACGAGCCGAAAGCCTACCGCGCCGACCCTAACTCAATGCGCACGCCTAATGACCCCAGGAGCGAAGTCGAGCTGACTACTAGCCGATAGCGTAGCCCTAGAAGGAGACAACTGCCCAGGAGCACAGACTCTGCCATGCCGCACCACTGCTAGCCGATAGCGTAGTCCTAGAAGGAGACAACTGCCCAGGAGTCCCGAACTCTCCCATGCCGCACCCCTTCGCCGAGCGAGCGCCAGCTACCAAGAGGTTGTAGAGTACCGGAGCCCCGTATGCATAGAGGATCGCCATCAGCCACCCTGGCCCCGAATGTAAAGTCCTTGTGTCGCAGATGACCGCCGCAAGCCTCTCATCGTCCCTCACGATTCTCCGAGCTGTGCAAGTAGCAGGTACGGGATTTTGTTTATTTGATGATCTTGTGCCGATGCTCAATTAGGTTAATAGGAGGATAGTAGCCGCGCGTAATATTGCATGTTGTCATAGATATATGTTACCGAATATTTGTGGTTTTGTATATATATTATTATATGTATTGTATTAACATGTTAAATGAATAGTGATAGAAAGGCAAGAACGAGTAATATTAATGGTGTAGGATAAGTGATAGGGTATATATATATATGTGTGTTGTATTAACATGTTAAAGGATTAATGATAAGAAGTAGATAATGAGTAATGTGAACTGTATAAATAGTGTGTTGATAGTTAATAAATTGATTTGTGATCATACACCTGAGTAATCATTAATCCATTGGGCCAAGCAATGTACTAACCACAATTAAATACTCCACAATAAGTATAATAATCACCAACTAAAAACTAATTTACGGTGACAGTCTGCACCTTTTCTATTTTTTTATATGTCGTAATCCACGACAATATAAAGTAATAATTTAGTTGCAGTATATTTTACCTAATCTTTCATTTTTAAAACAAAAACATGTTAACATTGAAACCCCTCATTTTATTTCAAATTTAGTATTGCAGAAAGACCAGATTATTTTCTCATTAGGAAGGAAGACCAGAGAAGAAAGACCAGGGAGAAAGAAATACCAGATTATCTATATATATAAAACAGTTCCGTAACTGACTCATTCATTCACTCACTGACTGACTGACTGACATACAACGCACAGACCAAACCGCTGGACCTAAAGGGCTGAAATTTTGCATGGCAATTCTTCTAATAGTGTAGGGGTGCACTAAGAAAGATTTTTCAAAAATTCTTCTTAGATTTTTTTAAATTAAATTTTTAAGCTGTTTCAGTAACTTTTTTTACGTTTGCATTTAAAATAATACATTGAGGGTTATAAAATTTATATCACGAGAAAGATCATAAAAATTCCTTCAAAATGAAATTTTTTTCGAATTTTTACCTCCATTTCCTGATTTTTGGTGAATTTTTAAAGATAAATTTTTAGAATTTAATTTATTAAATGCTGACCACGTGATTTCTTTTTCTGATACTTTAAATAAATTTATCGTCACGTGCAAAAAAAAAATAGACAAAAAAATATTTTATTCTTTCTAATGCAGCAGACGATTGGATATTATCCAAAAAAAAAAAAATATCCCTTACGATTTTTTTATAAATATATATATATATATATATATATATATATATATATTACATCAATTATATACATTGATCGTCGCATTTATTATAAATATATATATTTATTTTTTTTGGCATTAATTGCATACATTGACCGTTGTATTTAATTCGTAGCGAAGCGCGGGTTTTCAGCTAGTTTTCTTATAAACGGGAACATTCATAATTTAACGTCCCAAGGCGAAAAATCCACCAGTAAAATAAAAACGGGGATAGAAGATTTATAGGTCTAATTACCTCGTAATCTGTACGAATAGGGGAAGTTAGAACATACACATTTGCTTTTATTAATTGCCGTTAATTTGGAGTGGAAACGCGGGAGAATAAAATAAGTCGAATGCTTTCCATTGATCTCGTCGGAATATTCAATTTCTGGACACTTGACTTTCTAGAGTTAGCGTACTTTTTGTTTAGAAACTAAGTACATAGGATTCTAAGGCTTAGATTAAAGACCAAGTAAATTTGTAGGAACACCATTCAATTGAGTAAATTAAATGATGTGTGATGAGTAAAATCGATATTCATTATCTTTTGTACTTCAGTTTAAAAGCTATCTGCGTTTTAACATTTTTAAGCATGCTTTAATCAGAAGAAACTTAAAGTTTTAAATGTATGTAAACTTAACTCATTAGTATTATCTACTATTTATAATCTCAAAACTTAGGGGTTAACTATTACTTACAAACTTATACTATTAGCTGTTTAGTTAACTATTACTTACATGAAAATGATAACTGAAGCAACGTATTAATTTCTATGGCGATTATCAGTTATAGCTTTGGTTTGGTTTGGAGAGCTACAGCAAATTTTTGCCACATGACAGCAAATTAGACCGGGACCTACAGCTTAAAGCCGATTCCGAACGGCTACAAACGTCCATGTCAAGAGTGGGATTCGAACTCACAGACTTTGGTACTGGATGTCAGCACCCTAGCTATTCGACCACCGTCCGGATTATCAGTTATAAGATTTCCCTTTTTTATTATGTGAGGCATTGAAATAAATGCTTACACAGACGAAACAACATTTATCTATATATCACACAACCTTTTTTTCTTATTCACTTCAATTCAATTTCTTCTATAGCCGAACCAATTTTGGTCTCTTGTACACAACTGAGAACAGTCCTAAAATTCTGATGTCTCTAAAAAAATATGTTACCGCGTTGCCACACAGCGGAGGCTAAAACTTAAATTCATCGGTTGTCACAACTCGACTATAGAAGTTTTTTAAACGAAAAGATCTTTGTTATGAGTCACTGTTATCAGTCTGTTATAATATGGATTCGTTTTAATTTACATTGCTGCCATCTGCCGGGGGAAAAGATCATCAGTTAACGACGAAATGAATAATTATGAAAGAAAAATGGCTCTCAAAAAGAATGGGGTGTCAACAAATGGTAATGAGATTATATGCGACTCAGCCCAGGAAAAATAAAGAAAAATGTTGGAGTATTCTTTAAAGATGTCAGTCAACGAAAAGTTTTGTCTTCAAAAGAATTCTTAGTACATCACGGGTTCTCAAATTATAAAAATAGCAATTTATTCCGATTCTTAAATCATGAAGAACATAAATAGTCTGAAGTATTTAACCAAATACGCGACTCATACAAGGTGTCTGGTACATACATCACTTATTTCGGAAATTGAAATCATCGGCAGGTTTATAGCAAAAGTTCAAAATCGAAACAATAAAGTCACTGTGTGTCACCTTCATCTGTTTTTAAGAATTTTGAAGGGAAAAGTAATAAGTAAATAGATCGACCAAACATTAATATGATTCGGTATTATGTCCATAAACAATGTACCAAGGTCTTTTAACTCATGCCCCAGCTATTTTTGGCTTCAGTGAAACCTAGTAATTCCATTTTCTGGTCGCATGAATAAAACATTTTTCAATTAAATGGATGTAGGCGATATATGAGGCGGTGAAAGGCAAAGTGGTGTAAGTCAGTTTGTCAAGTGGTGTAAGTCAAAAGCGTTTTACTGCAAAAACGACAAAAAATTCCACTATAAATTGAACAAATTATAATTCATAATAATTATTAAGATATTGCAAATAATAATTATTTGCAATTCCACTGTGAATATAACACGGAGACTACATTTTTGCCCTCAAATAAAATAAGTTGAAAATGTGACTTACACCACTTTGCCTTTCACCGCCTCATATGAGCCCTTCACAAGCCAAATCGGTTAAGCCCACGTTTTGAAATTTTGGAAATTTTTGTATCAAAGCACTTGATGGACTCCTAACTTTTTACATTCATAATTTATTTTCCCCCCCAAAAAAATGATTAACACCACTCAGTGATTTTTTTTTTTCTCATCGAATAATAAGTAAATTTTCAGAAGCCAATCCAGTTAAGTCCATGCACTAATGTAAACCGTTGCAATAATTTGATTCAAGCGCAGATGTAAGTACTTGATGATAGCAGTAAATCTTTAATTGTTGTTTCTTCACAAGAAAAGTAAAATAAAAGTCAACTTTTTGAAATTTTTGTACACTTGATTGTCTCCTAACATTTTACATTCGTAATAAATTTTTAATTGTTGTTTCTTCACAAGAAAGGTAAAATAAAAGTCCACTTTTTGAAATTTTTGTACACTTGATTGTCTCCTAACTTTTTACATTCGTAATAAATTTCCCAAATAATAAGGATTAACACCATTCAATGGCAAAATTATTTTTTGGCCATAGAATAATAAGTCACTTTTATCAGAAGTCAATCCAGTAAAGTCCATACTCTAATGTAAATCGTTGCAATAATGCAATCCAAACGCAGAAGCAAGTACCTGATGATAATGGTAAATCTTTAAGTGTCGTTTCTTCACATTGAAAAAAAAAAAGTAAAATAAAAAGTCCACTGTTTGAAATTTTTGTGTCAAACCTCTTGATTGTCTCCTAACTTTTTACATTCATAATAAATTTCCCAAATAATAAGGATTAACACCGTTCAATGGCAAAATTATTTTTTGGCCATCGAATAAGACACTTTTTACAGAAATCAATCCAGTTAAAGCCATACTCTAATGTAAATCATTGCAATAATGTGATCGAAACGCAGAAGCAAGTACTTGATGATAACGGTCAATTGTTTAGTTCCGTTTATCACAAAAAAAAAGTAAAATCAATGAGTCAGTTACAGTCTAACTGCCACAGAAGTAAGTACTAGGGAAAAAATAAAGAATTATTTCAATTTCTTTTCTGTAGTAAAAAAATAATTTGAAGACTGAATTGGATGTTATTACTTTTTTTTCCTCGCGTGCCAAATCGGTTAAGTCCCTTAGTCACGCAAAAATTGTAATAATAATAACGGTTACTCCAATGATCTTATTAATTTTATATAACGCCAGATAAAAGCTACATTTGCAATAATGCATTCTACAATGAATTTATATTTTCAGAGGAATTAAAAAAAAAAACATATTATTTTATCGCTTTTCTCCACTTTTTGTTTTATAGACAACCGATCTGGCAAGTGGACGGCTCATATTCTAAAAATTATTCCACAAGGGATTTATATAGGAAAAGATATTCCTCTGAATTTCGGATTCCATCTTCCAATAGGAACTTCATCACTTTTAATACTTAGTAAAATGAAAATAGCGTTACCTTCTTAAATTTCATTACATGTGGCGTAAACTCGAATGCAACTCCAAT
>OU015496.1:172719335-172914335 GCA_907164885.2 Dolomedes plantarius | reverse complement strand
TGTTATAAAGATAATAATTCCGTACATTGTCTGCGGTTTGACAGTTTCTGAAAGGAAATTCCCGGAGAGTAATTCTCATGAGGTGGGATATATAGGATGAGTGTGAAATACTATATATTGAAATGAATCTTTTGTTGTCATAATCTTATTATTATTATCTTTTTTTTTGCTTTGAATCCCGCGCAAAGTTTGAATCGTCATATGAGAAGATTTTTTATAGTATACTCTGTTACAGTTTGAATACTCGGCGCGCTTAAAACGCTAAAATCTAAAAATTTTATAACTCTCAGTGGTTTAAAACGTGCGTTGTTATTGTGACTGATGCCCCTTGACCGACAGTATATTGGCAGCTCAAGTCCATATCGACTATTTGGGAAGTGGTGAGGCTCCGGTTTTAAATAGCACCCCAAGAGTCGGAGTCTAACTTGGCTAAAGGACCGGTCCCGTAATTTTGAACTGAGTCAAGTGACGAGACCGGAACACTTGACCCCGCAACTCCAGAGGTAAATTTGAGAACTTGGAGGCCATTGCAGCCACGACAGATTTTTCGTGCACCAGCCGCCGTTTGTGTACACGGCAGTGGATTTTTCAGCGACAGGCATCGAACCAGAGATGTTCAGATCACTTACTCGCTACCTTTGCAACTGGGCCACTGCGCCCTCGGTTTGAAACGTAATATTTTTTAAATACCTCTCAAAGCTTCCGTACCTGCCTTTTATCTATACACTTAAGAAACCCTTCCCTAGGACCGGAACTTGAACCCGGGCCTCTTGACCAATATCCTATCAGCTCCACTATTTTGGAGATATGAGTAACACTAATTTTATGAATTCCTTTTTTCAGATATTCCTCATACCTATTTAAAGGTCGGCTATACAATATATCAATATATATATATATATATATATATATATATATATATATATGTGTGTGTGTGTGTGTGTGTGTGTGTGTGTGTGTGTACACATAGTGGAACCTCGATATATCGAACCTCAAGTGGAACGAGAAAACTTCGAATTATAGAGGGTTTCGAAATACCGAGGTTCGATTTATCGAGGTGATTTCTGACTGACTTTGATATGTAGAGGTTTTCCCCAAAGAACGAACTGAGTTTCATCTAAATGCTATTGATTTTATCAAAACAACTTCAATATCTAGAGGTTTTCCAATAAAAACTTCAATATATAGAGGTTCGGTGCCAAGTCAAGGAAACTGAAAATTCGAAATATCGAGGTCTCCCTCACCTGTCCTTCTATATGTAAAGGTAAAAATTACATGGGAGTGTTAGGCATGTTCAAGGGAATGGAAAAACTTCGATTTATCAAGGAATTCGATTATATCGAGGTTCCACTATATATATATATATATATATAGTGGAATATATATATACGCCTTATATATATATATATATATATATATCAGGCGTATAGGATATTTTAATTTCCCAAGAGTCGTAAATTTGCAAGTATCAAAGTAAGTCATGAATTAACTAATACTCTAGACATTTCAACCTATAAAAGGTTCACGACTGGTGATCTTTAAAGGTCACACTTTGATGTACAGTGTAGAGCCTCTGGGCGTTAACAAACTTCCAATTTTAGACTCAGGTCGCAATAATTCATACCGTTTTGCATCCGTACAACTTAATTCAAATTTCAACAACTTTATTACCGCACCCATGCAATAATAAAAAAAAAACAGACAGGTGTCCTAGAAAACAGATGAAGCAATTACCTAGCCGGACAGGGTGGAATTATCGCAGTGGAGTTATAAATGCGATCGAATGTATCACTAGTCCTGCCAGTGATTCATTCAAGCCTGCTTGGTGGTTCCACTGATTAGATTTGATGCGTTCCCCTGATAAGCCAAATGATGTATGTCTGTGTCATCACTCTGTGTTTTACTGGTAACAGCCCATGCTGTTCCACCAGTTTGAGAGGCCGTAAAATCAAGAGAATCAAACGTATTCGTTAAATTTATTGAAGTGTTGGTTTTTTTTAGAGTAATAATTTTCTCTTTTGAATGTAGAGTTGATAACTCTTTTCATCAGTTCCGGATTTTTTTTTTTTTTTTGCTCTCACAAATTGAATTTGGTGTTGGAAGAAAGAGTTTCTTAGAAGAGGAATTGCAAGCTATGATACGATTCCCATAAATTTTGAGTGCGATTTCCAATATATAAATATATGTGTGTGTTAGGGTGGGTCGATTTTTAATTTTTTTTAAAATCGAAATCGCCTGTGGTGGAAAAAGCTGTGTATTGCTATCAAATGTTTGTAATTTTTTTTAATTAAAATATATTTAGGCCCCCCGCCCGGCCCTTGAAGTTTCTCCAAAAACATAAAAAAAAGCATTTTCATTTATTTTTAAATTTTTTAGTACCAAAAATTTTAACCGCCTGTAGTGGAAATTGTTGCATAGCAAGACCCTTTGCTGGTGAAAAAAAAATTTTTGAAATTAAAATATATTTAGTCCCCCCCCCCCGCCCGGCCCTTGAAGTTTCTCCAAAAACGTAAAAAAAGAAAATTCTTATTTACTTTTTGATTTCTTACGTACCAAAACTTTTAACAGCCTGTAGTGGAAATTGTTACATAGCAAGTCCCTTTGTTTGTGAAAAAAAATTATTTTGATATTGTATCAAATTTAAACCCCCTGCTAGTCCAGCGAAATTTGTTTTGAATTTCACCGATAGATGGTGTGATTGTACTGAGCGGTTTCATAAAAAGTTTCATAAAAAAGTTTCATAAAAAAATCATGAATATAAGGAAGTCTACTGGAAAAACAAGTGAAGCTGCGAAAATTAAATAAAGTAGATTTCTAAATGATGCTAAATCTACACTATTTGATATCTCAACATGTAAGTGTCATAAATTTTCATTGTGCACATGTGAGAAGTTAAGAAAAGTTCCGGTTTTGGAAGAAGAATTTTTGAAGGACCAGAGACTTTGGACGAAAATGTATATGTGGAATTTGGATGCTAAAATCACTAGGGTGCTAAAACTTAGAGTGGCAAGGAAAGCAATGGATGCTGAACGTGTGAATGAGCAAAAATCTGAAACTGAGATAAATAGCCAACCTCAACAATGTGAAAGTATTATGGATGGTAGCTCTACTTCTGAAAGTGAAGATGATTTTTATTTTGATGAGGATTTTAAGCAAGTTGCTACATCTTCAAAAGAAGTAGGCAACTCCAAAAGTGTATGCAAATGTTTGATTTCTCACTAAAACTGAGCCTTCATGAACAGCTGGTACACAGAATCTTTGGGGAGCTATACACTGCTCAAGATATCTGAGAGATGAGCTGAAATTTGTAGTGGATCCTGTAATGTAAATGAATGCACCCAGAAAACCTGCTGATTGCCATGATCAACGACAAACGATTCTATGTGAGGAAATTAGGCTCCAGAAGAATCATGAAGGCCCGAACACTTCCCAATGAAACAACTTGTGATTTTGTCATTCCGCCTCTCAAATTTCACGCAAACGACTGTGCAGAACTGATCAATTGAAAGAAATGTTCACTTACAGAACCTCCACTGACTAAACATTTACTCAGTGCAAAAATTGAGAAAATGGCTGAAATAAGTGGCTTTATTGAAAGTAAGCTGTGGACTCTCCCATGCCGTACACAAGATGTCGAAAGGGCAGTCAAGATAGCGTCAGAGGCATCCTCATCTGTCTATGGAACAAAAAGTCGCGATGGCTTTATATATACAACATTGGCGTCTCGAAAACTAATGCCAAACTTTGAAAACAAGGCAAAATATAAAGTGTAAGATTGCTATATCACATAAATAATCCAACAGAGATAGATAAAAATAATACAAATATAGACAAGAAACAAGCAGAAATCAAGCACTTTGGGCATCCACGCACCAACGGCAAGATTCTGTATAAGTGCCGGAACTGAACCATAAAACAACAGAGGTTATTTTTTTATTATTATTATTTTTTGTTTTTGTTTTTTATTTTTATTATTTTTTATTTTTTATTATTATTTTTATTATTGTTTATTTTTTATTATTATTTTTATTATTGTTTATTTTTTATTATTTTTATTTTATTTTTTTATTTTTTATTATTTTTTTATTTTTTATTTTTTATTTTTATTATTTTTTATTATTTTTTGTGTTTTTTATTTATTATTTATTATTTTTTATTATTTTTCATTTTTTGTTTATTTCTATTTATTATTTTTTGTTTATTTTTATTTTTTTTATTTTTTGGTTTTTTTTTTTTGGTTTTTTTTTGTTTATTTCTATTGTTTATATTTTACATTGCTATATCACCAAACAGAGAAAAAAATGCGCCCATATTTGGTTTTTGCGGGAGGAATTCGAATGCAGCCACTTCCTCCTGGTGAATTCTGGATTATTCTGCCATAATTTCGGCAAAATAAGCAAAGAGCTGTTTTAACCCTTTGACACAGATGGGACATTCAGTTTAATAATGACTTTAATTTTTAAAACATGTTTATTAAAAATTCTCCTTCAAAGGGTTAAAATATCAAAATTTCGCCGGCCTAGCGAGGCTTTAAATATGACACGATATCAAAATAATTTTTTTCACAAACAAAGGGTTTTACTATACAACAATTTCCACTACAGGCGGTTAAAATTTTTGATACGTAAAAAAATTTAAAGATAAATAAAAAAGGCATTTTTTTACATTATTGGAGAAATTTCAAAGGCCGGGGGGAGGCCTAAATATATTTTAATTTTAAAAAAAATTTTACAAACATTTGATAGCAATACACAGCTTTTCCCACCATAGGCGATTTCGATTTTTAAAAAAAGTAAAAACGACCCACCCTAGTGTGTGTATGTATGTATGCATGTATGTACAGTCGACGCTCGTTATAACAACCGGCAATATTAGCGACCGTGCCAATACAACGACCGGTGCAATAAATCCCAAATAGATTCCCCTAAAATAATAGATTCCCCCTTTAAATTTTCGATACAGCGACCACTCGTTATAACGACCTTTCTCTTTGGGACGCAGGTGGTCTTTGTAACGAGCGTCTACTTTATGTATATATATATATATATATATATATATATATATATATATATATATATGCATGTGTGATAATAATCACAATAAGAATAGCTGCGTACAACTTATTGGAGATGCTGTCGTGGAGCCAGAGAAGACATACACAAATTAAACAGACGTTATATATTCAACTATTTTATTAATCAGGAAGCATTACGACGGCATTAGCTGTAGTGGCCACCGGACTTGACCGGAAAAGAACATGATATCTGACATCAGAACCGCAGAATCTGCATGCAAAGGGATTTAGGAGTGAAGAGAGAGAATATTTCCGTTCAGGCAATTATCAAATGGCTGTTTGCTGATCTTGCCACCAGGGGGGCGAAATTACTTATTATTTAATTGGACGAATTTAGTCTCGTGGAGTTCACGTGCCCACATCGTGGTTCTCCGGGGATTAAGTAATTGCTAGATCAAGCGCTTGCTGTGCGTTTTATTAAAAAGGAAGAATTTGAAAACAGGCCTTATTTAGTATATACAAATTTAATGAAGGTTTCGGGTTCGGACCAGATATATGGAGATGTTATTGAATTTAGATATTTCAAATGCCTGCTTAATGATCGGCACGTGCCTTACGGGCCAATATAAAATCATAAATTACATTGTTTCCAGGTCGTAATTTGGAAGAGGGGTCATGCTTTATTAAAAGGATAATTTTGAATAAGCGTTAAATGTAATTTTGATAGGAGGACACATTTTTTCGTTGTATATATATATATATATATATATATATATATATATATATATATATATATATATATATATATATATATATATATATATATATATATATATATATATATATGTGTGTGTGTGTGTGTGTGTGTGTGTGTGTGTGTGTGTGTGTAAGGTTTACATAAGATTCGATTCACAATAATCGAACTTTTAGGTGAATAAAGTTAAAGAAGCCTCTTAAGATATGCTAACTGCGGCATACGCGGTTGGTACAAATACCAAGCAGCTAGATTAAAGAGAGGAAGTGAGAGGAAGTGCGGAAGACGAAGTGTTGAGGAAGTGAGAGGAAGTGAAAGAAGGAGTAGAGCTGATGAAAGGAAGTATCGAGCTGGAGCTAGGCTTAGAGTCTGGTTTAATAGTAGTTGAGTTTTGCGATCAGCCGCTCGAAGCATAGCTAGGTTGCTTCAAACCTACGCGAGTTCTTGTCAGGCCCAAAGTTTACGTGGCAGCACTGCTGGTTGACTTTCAAAAGTATCTGTGAGTATTGCAAAGTGTATTTTTCTTGAATGAGTAGTTATACAAGTGAATTTTTTTTTTACCTATGGCTTTATTTGGAAAATTAATCCATATTTACAGGCAACACAAACAGCAAAGAACTAAGCAATGAACAGATGCATAAAGCACAACAGTGAACAAAGTCAGATAAAAGGTGTTAAAAGTTTATAGAAAGTGCATCATATCTTTAGCGTCCCAGTATAATTTGGTAAAGTTCTCACTTTTTTTCGGCTTCCGGATCAAGTCCTGGGCATGTAAGTAAATGATCTGCATTCATATTGCCAGCCCTGCAGACCTGGCATTCACTTTTGGTTAGGATGCCAATTCGGTTTAAATGTTCTGCTAGACAGTCGTGGCCAGTTTTCAGTCTGAAATGTGCCACTGATTCTGTACGGCATTTATGACTATAGTCTTTCCAGCTGTCCTGGATCTCTTCCCAACGTTTCCCTTTAGACAGCAAGTTCTGTTCTGTCTTAAGTTTTAAAGAGATTTTGTTCTAGATGTTTTTCTTTATTGAGCCTGTAGAGATTGGATGAGTTATCTGTTGTTCTAGGGTTCCCTTCTTTGCTAACCAGTCGGCTCTTTCGTTACCTTCAATGCCAACGTGATGGGATCAATTGAAACACTATCACTTTATTATTGCTTTCAAGGAGTTTAATATTTTGTTCTATTTGGGAGATACCAGGCAATTCAGTGCGACAATTCGTCGTAACTGCCTGTATTGCAGCCATTGAGTCCACCAAAATTACAGCTTTAGTAAATAGGTTGGTATTCAATATGAGGCTGTTCATTGCCAATGAAATTGCTTGGATTTCAGCATCATAGCTAGACATGTCCCCTCCACCAGAAGCAGAATGAGAAAATAGTTTGCTATATACAAGTGAATATATGCAATTGTATTTCCCTTGCATGAATGCTATAGATATCTCGTACTAGTAGTACGTATGCTTTATGTTGAAAAGCAAAATCTATATGTGCAAATATTTAAAATAAACATTGTTGTTATGTAAGAACTGTGTTTGAATAAAATTATTTAGAGTGCCAATTCAAGATATACATACCCAAAGCTAGGGTAAAAGGTGCTAATCTCTCTCTCTCTCTCTCTCTCTCTTTATATATATATATATATATATATATATATATATATATATATATATATATATATATAAATATACACTGAAGTGCCACTGAATTAGGGATAGCAAAGCCTATGTAAATTGTGAAGCGCTGCTCATCATGTATGCGCAAGTGAGGGCACTGTGGTAACTGCATATATAGCGCGTACTGTGGTGTTCTGAATTAGTTGTTGGAATTGCCAGTATGGATAAACTGCCTGCTTTAGACGCCTTCGATCGCGGACAAATCGTAGGTGCGCGACGCATGGGCCATTCAATTTCCGAAATCGTCAGACAGCTAGGATTTTCAAGGTCGACAGTGTCAAGAGTATACCAAGAATACATGGATGGTGGAAAAAAAACTAGCGATCGGGCAAACTGCAAAGGACAATTAGCCTTGACAGTGCGTGGTGAGAGACGGCTCAGGCGTATTGTACGTAGCCAGCGAAGCCAAACATTAGCTCAAATTACCACCCAGTTTAATGATGGTGCCCGTCGTACAGTAAATAAACGGACTGTGCAACGCTTTCTTCACCGTATGGGTTTCGGGAGCCGTCGACCTACGAGAGTACCATTGCTCTATACTCACCATCGGGCTGCACGTCTAGCCTGGGCAAGAGAGCACGGAGACTGGAGTGTAGAGGACTGGAAACGAGTAGCATGGAGTGATGAGTCTCGATTCCGGCTACTTAACGCCGACGGGAGGCTGAGAATATGGCGTCAGGCTCATGAAGCCATGGATCCTGCATGCCTGGCTGGAACTGTATAAGGGCATGGTGGCTCAATCATGGTCTGGGGTGTTTTTTCGTGGCACAGTTTGGGATTTTTGGTGCGTGTACCAACTTCCCTCAATACAATTCGGTACGTAGAGTTGCTGGG
Source organism: Dolomedes plantarius (assembly GCA_907164885.2). Taxonomy (NCBI): domain Eukaryota; kingdom Metazoa; phylum Arthropoda; class Arachnida; order Araneae; family Dolomedidae; genus Dolomedes; species Dolomedes plantarius. The sequence goes on along the minus strand of OU015496.1, from coordinate 172,906,056 downwards.
TGATCACCTCCATCCGTTTATGCTGTTCTGTTATCCGCACGGTAATGGAGTTTTCCAGCAAGACAACTGTACCTCTCATAAGTCCCGGTTGGCTACTGGCTGGTTGGATGAGCATTCCTCTGACTTCTCTGTCATGAATTGGCCACCTAGAAGCCCAGACTTAAATCCTATTGAGCATCTTTGGGATGTTTTGGAACAAGGCGTGAAAGGCCATCACACAGCACCAGAAAACCTTACTGAATTATGGACAGCTGTAGCCAATATTTGGTAAGACATTCCCGTGGAACGTTTCCAGAAACTTGTTGAATCTATGCCTCGTCGTGTGGCAGCCGTTATCAAGGCCAGAGGAGGCTCAACTCGTTACTAGGTAGGTATCCCTAATTCAGTGGCACTTCAGTGTATATATATATATATATATATATATATATATATATATATATATATATATATATATATATATGAAATTTGATGAGAAACCCCTGGACGCCTACATCCCTCACCGACACGCGTTGCCAGAGGAGAAACACCAGTGACGTAGATGATGACGTCACGCGTTGCCAGAAACGAGAAGAGAACCTAGATTAGATTCGAAGAGGGATCGCGCCCTCGACTGTTGGCGCGTATATGATGATGTTAACGAAGTGTTATGTTCTTTAAAGTTTTACGTGTAATTGTCCTTAATGTCTAATTAAACGCGTGTTTGTCAAGTTCGACAATTCATTGGCAGTTTCAAACAGTGTGGTTTTTTATGTATGTATGTATGTATGTATGCATATGTATATATATATACATGTATGTATGTATGCATGTATGTATACATATATATACATGTAAGTATGTATGTATGTATACATATATATATATATATATATATACATGTATTTATGTTTGTATACATATATATATACATGTATGTATGTATATATACATATATATATACATGTATGTATGTATGTATACATATATATATACATGTATGTATCATTAGTGGCAGTTTATCATTTGGCAGTTTTATGGCAGTTTATCATTTCCTATGGCAGTTGGTCACACTCGTTCAGCAACGCTGTTTTCATTCGTTGTATTGTTCTCGGAGGGGGGTTGCAAGTTGCAATTCCCCAGAGCGTCCTAGACATGCTCTATAGGGTTAAGGTCTGTAGATCTGGCTGGCCAATCCTTCCGGCGAATATCCTCACTCTCTAGAAATTCGTCGACCAGAAGAGCTGTATATGGCCTCGCGTTATCGTCCATTAAAATGAACTCAGGGCCAACTGCACCCTTGAAAAGGCGAACATAGGGCTCCAAGACCGCATCCCTATACCTCACACCAGTCACAGTGCCTCTTTCAAAGACATGGAGATTCGAAATCTGCACTAAGTGTTCTACTGCTCAAGACTCCCCTGACCACATTTTATCCTGTCTGGGCCTCACCAGGCAGGATCTGGCTCAAGATCCTCTTTTGGTGCTGGACTTTCTCAGAGTGAACGAGCTTATGGACCTGATCTAGCTCTGCTGGTCATGGGGATGAGAAACAACAACAACAATAACAACAAGACATGGAAAGGTGTGCGGCCATCCAATATGATGCCTGCCCAGATCATTAAACCTCCTCCGCCATAATAGTCGATTTCGCGGACATTGGAGGGTAGGTAGCGGGTCCCTAGTTTTCTCCATATGAACTTACGGCGAGAATCGGTATTTAATTGAACCGGGACTCATCAGTGAAGAGAACGGTCGCCCATTGATGCATACTCCAATCTCTATGCTCTCTGCACCATGATAAGCGGATTCTCCTGTTCGTAGAAGTGAGCGGGACGCAAACAGCAGGTCTTGCAAACAACCCTCTCTCATGAAGTCTTTTGGAAACAGTCACCCTTTATACATGGGTTCCCGTGGCTGCATACAAGTCACGAGAGAGCTGAGAAGCTGTAGCACTCCTGTTACGCCTCGCTATAATCGACAAATGGCGATCTTCTCTGGCCGTCGTGGCTCTTGGACGACCTTGCCCAGGCTATCTCTCGATGGATCCGGTATCCTGGAACTGTTTCCATAAGTTACACACGACGCTGGGCGTTAAATTGAACTCTCTGCAAATTTGGACTTGAGATTGGCCTGCTTCTAGCCTCCACACAATTCGCCACCTCATTCCATCATCTAAACGTTGGTGGTTACTCATTTTTACTGTTACAATTTGAAATTAACCGATTACTGCAAAATAACACCATCTATTAACCCATATTTTTGTTTATTCTGCAACCGCTGTTTCATACCTTTCGACTCCAACGAGTGTTACGCACGATCATGCGTGTGTATTACAATTATAGAATGGTTATTCGTTTTGTATTGTATCAATGTATGTACATATCAAATTTCATTAAAATCGGTACAGTAGTTCTAGAGATAATCAACCAAGTCTGCAAATTCTCTAAATTTCTTATACCAGTGTATATGTATATGTATGTATATATATATATACAGATATATATAATATATATAAATATACATATATATATATATGTGTGTGTGTGTATATATATACAGTCGGACCTCTATTTAACGAACCTCTATTTTGTGAATTTCTCTATTTTCCGAACTTTTCCTTGGAACCAAGAACATTCTGCGAATTTCTTCGTAAAATAACCTCCAAATACGAAGTGCATTCTCTGTTTAACGAACTTTTTCTTGTGATCCAATATTTTTTTCTCCATCTTTCTCAAAATATTTCTGATCATTTCAAACGTATTCTTTCATTCAACACATTTTATGGGAATCATTGACATTTAACTGTGGCTATTATTCGTAGGGTCGGTCAATTTAGTGCTCAAGAAGCTAACCCACACCTGAATTCGGACATATACACATGTAGAAATGCAAAGGCATGCGATTCATGGGAAGTTCTGTGGCTAGAGGTTTTAAAGCGATAAATTAATATTACTGGCGATTGGATTTAGGAAAGTGAGATTAAATGCTAGAATGAAGGGCAAAATATTTTAACAGTCTTCTAACTCAATTTCCTAAAAATTCATTAATTTTAATCTAAAATTAGTTTTTTAATTGAAAATACAGGGTATTCCTGGTCAATGTTTTGTTTTATTCTTGTTTTCCTTGCAGATTTCTTTTTTTATGGGTAAGATATATAAAACAATTTACAAAATAATTAATTTACAAAATAAAGGTGCGATTAATTACTTTTTTTAATAATGTTTTGTGTTTATCAATTTACAATCCGTGTTGTGTAGTTTAAAGTACTTTAAAGGGGGAATCTCTATTTAACGAATTTTCCATATAACGAATTTTTTTTCGGGATTTAGCGACTTCGTTAAATAGAGGTCTGACTGTATATACATATATATATATACACTGCTGGCCATTGTAAATGCAACACCCTGAAGGAAACATGCAAATAACAGGAAATTTACAACATGCATTAGCGGAGGTGAGATATGCAAATGATTAGAATTTCAGCGCAGACGCAGATCACGCGCGCCTGTGGCGCCACTTCAAAGCGCTATTTAAGGCTTGGAGATTTCGACGATTTCAAGTTCGGCAATTGTGTTTTTCTTGTGGTTTTTCAAAAAAAACGATCAATTATGCCTCGTCGAAAACAGTGATCATCTTTTGATCAAGTATCCGAGTTCGACAGAGGAAGTATAGTGGCCTACCGAGATTGTGGATTATCTTTCAGGGAAATCGGTAGTCGTGTTGGACGAAACCAAACAACTGTAATGCGGATATGTGATCCTTGGATGCAGGAGGGTACGACGGACCGGCGTGTTCGATCGCATTCACCTCAGCGCACCACTTCACGTGATGACAGGCAAATTGTGCGCATGGCAGTGACGGATCGCTCAGTCACATCACGAACCATAGCACAGCACATGCAGTCTGTAAAGCATCATCCAGTGTCTGCGCGTACCATTCGACGCCGTTTACAGCAGAGTGGTCTGTCCGCAAGACGTCCATTGCTTTGTCTACCCTTGACGCAGAACCACAGACGTCTCCGCCGCCAATGGTGCGATGACAGAAGGATGTGGAAGGCAGAATGGAATGAAATTGTCTTTACTGACGAGTCACGCTTCTGTCTGCAACACCACGATGGTCGCATTCAAGTCTGGAGACACCGTGAAGAGAGGATGCTGAACAGCTGCGTTATGCACCGCCACACTGGTCCTGCACCGGGTATTATGGTATGGGGCGGTATTGGATATCACTCTCGCACACCTCTAGTACGCATTGCCGGTACTTTAAACAGCCAGCGCTACATCTCCGAGGTGTTGGAGCCAGTTGTCCTTCCTTACCTTCAGGGCTTGCCCACAGCCATATTTCAACAGGATAATGCGCGACCACACGTGGCACGCATTGTCCAACGGCTCTTCGTCAATCGCCAGATTGATTTGCTTCCCTGGCCGCCTCGCTCTCCGGATCTTTCGCCGATAGAAAACATGTGGTCCATGGTTGCTCTACGATTGACCCAGATTCCATCCCCAGCTGCCACAGCATATCAACTTTGGCAACGTGTGGAAGCTGCTTGGTCTGTTGTACCCCAAGAACTCATCCAAAGTCTCTTTGAATCAATGCCGAGGTGTGTGGCAGCGGTGATCTCCAACAATGGCGGCTACTCTGGCTACTGATTTTGGCAGGAACCACACTTCACAGAAGTCTATAAATTTAATCATTTGATACTTGGTCAACATGTTATCTATAAAATAAATTTTGTTGTGATATCTCTTGTCTTTCTTGGTGTTGCAATTTGGGTGGCCAGCAGTGTATATATATATATATATATATATATATATATATATATATATATATATATATATATATATATATATATATATATATATATATATATATATATATATATATATATATATATATGTATATATAGGTATATACATATATACATATATACATATATATAATATATATATATGTATATGTATGTATGTATGTATATATATATATATATATATATATATATAAATGTGTGTCAGGGAGCTTACGTAGAGTATATTCAAAGCCATGAAATTCTAACCCCTCAGCTACTGCTTGAATCAGGCGCATAATTGAGCGATTCGTATTCCTCCCAAGATTTATGACTTCATTCGACACTCGTAATAACGCACTCAGAGCAAATTACAGGGCAATGCGATATCGGTCGTTAAAACTAAAAATAATTCACGGACCGCCAGACAATCAAAATAAGATAAACATCTAGAAATTCTAAACTTTAAATTACCTCACGTTTCTTCTTTTTGAAACTTTTGGGGGCAACCTATAATTCAGAAACTATCATAAACGGAGGTCTGTGTTGTCCGGGAATTACTTTAAAGCCAAATAAATCTCAATTTATTCACAGTTTTCTCCGTGTCCCGCCCTCATTTATGGGTCAGGACTGTCGGATATGAGGTGTATTGTAGAAAATAATTTCTGTGAAAGTATTTTCAAGTGGCTTATATTTATGGCTTTCATCCAGAAATTTATTGCCCTAAGAAGACATTTCTCCGGCATTTTTCTTAGATTTCGAGCGATATTACGCCCAGTTCTACTGTCTTCGGGTACTTTAAAATTTTCTTCCTTCTGGAAGTTAGAGCCCCTAGCCAAAGGTGGAGCCCGTTGGTCTTAATAAATTATTTCCTTTTCTACCTTAATATTTTTACTCTCAAACGTATAAATTGTAAATTCAATTAAATCATTTCAACATGCTTTAAGAAAACGGGCCGTGTTATGCCTGTTCTTATTCAGACATTAGAAAAAGTTTAACTTAATTTATCATGATATATATTAATTCAATTACTTAAGTTTTATTAGAGTTTAAGTATTAGGGAGTAAATTTAATAGTATTTAAGATGAGGCGCGTTGTGATTACCTCAAAAGTTAAGAGTTTAAAATATTACCGCAATAACCTACGACAGATTCAATAAGGGGAAAACGACAGCTGAAAGAGAAACTTAACTTTACTCTGAAAAGGAAAATTTAAACAAAATAAAAGTCATTAAGCTTACGCTTTTAAAGAAAGGACGAGACACAAATTTTAGGGGTAATAATTACAAAAGTTTATTTATATTTTAACATAAATTAAGTTTTCTACATATCTAACCAGCTGTCATACAAGGCACAATTCCATAAAAAAAATTAATCACATAAAACAAATTCTAGTATTACACATCACAATAAAAATAGACTGAAATTATATTTGATTTAGGTGGCTAATGAACCCATTATCTTATAAAAAAAAATTCTTTAGTTAACTCAAAAATAAAAGGAAAACGAAAATCATAATTAAAATTGTACTTTACCGAAATGACTGCAGTCTAAAAAAAAAGAAGTAGAAATCTAGAAACAAAGGCATGATAGGAAAGTCGAAAGATTTAGCATTCGGGAATAGGACATGTCCAAAGAAGGGGGGGAACTTATCGGTGAATGTTGCTCTTCATAGCTGCCGCTGAATCGAAACAGGATTCTAGTATCATCCTCTGTCTCCTCTCTCCCGAAATTTCCATCGAAACCTTTTTGTTCGTTCGGATCTTCTCCGCCACTTTGCCTCATTTGTTGTTCCGCGTGAAAAATAGACCTTCTCTTCCTGGCTTCTCATTGGTTGATTTCGCGGTATCGTTCCGCCGCGAGACATCAACAAACTCACGGGGAAAAATTCTCGGAAAAGGTCTGGGTGGTAATTACGACGTGTGGGGTAGACTTTCTGAGAAACAATGATAAAATTGCGATGTTTGGGGAGTCATAAAGATGTCAATATCTGTTTTCCATCCCTGGGTTGATGACATCTGCTTCTTGAACGAAATGGCGCAACTATTTTGTATCGTATTACCGTGGGATACCAGAATGAAGAAGAGAAATAAGATTGCTTAGAAAATGGAAAAGTTTTAAACAAAGGTATTAGATTTTATTATTAAAAAAATTAAATTTCCATCAGCCAATAAAGAAAATACTAAGCCACCTATATTATTATAATTATTAATAATATACAATTAAACATCTCACACATATATTTAAATTTGCTGGAGTGTCATGTTGGATTGGAATCTGTTCAGGAATCTAAATATCAGCACAACAGCCGTACGATGGCCGAGTGGCTAGTTCTCTTGCAAATTGGCATCAGAGTCTGTGGGTTCGAGTCTCACAGTTGCATGGACGTTTGTAGCCTTTCGGAACCGGCTTTAAACAGTAGGTCCCGGTCTAATTAGCCCTCGCATAGCTAAAATAAATAAAGAAAGAAAGACCGTAACGCTCCAAACCAAACCAAACTTAAGTAAACGGCAAATACATGTATGGATTTAGATCAGTAACACAAAAAATGCAAATAATTCAACATGAAATGAAACGCATAAAGAGGGCACAGACTGCTGAACAAATTAACAGAAAACCTACCCTAGCGTTGAAAATTTTAACTTTTCTATAAAAGATTGCGCAATTGCAAAAAATCCTCATACTGAAAACTGACAAATATAACTTAAAGTAAAATAATTCAACAAAGCAAGATAATTATTAGCAGGAAGAATGTGGGCAAAAAATAAACAGGAATCACGCACTTGGGACTAAACGCACCATAATGCAAGATTCTGTAGCAGTAACGGAACTAAACTGTTACTGCTACAGAAGCAAGTACAGAAGAACCTCGCTTAACGAGCACCTCGCATAACGAGTGTTTCGCATAAAGAGCAAAATAAATCGTAAATGAATGGCTCGCTTAACGAGCAACATTTCGCATAACGAGTGACGTGGAAGGAATTCCCCTCTTCACGTCACTCGGATCTTCACGTCACCAGGATCATCAACGGTCGAAAAATAAGTATTTAAGAGTAGTCATGGATGGTTCGAGAAGCAAATATCATGGGACTGGAGGATAACAATGATATTGAGGAGTTTGTGGAAAAGCACAACCAAGAGCTGACCACCGAACAGCCAATAGAATTGCAGTGTCTTTCACAGCAAGCAGTTGTAGAGGAGAGTTTGTCAATGGAGAAGGACGAAGAAACAGCAAAGAAACAGTCTTCTGGCGCAATATAAGAAATGATGAAAGCATGGGAAACTGTTACATCGTAAGTTACAAAGCATCACCCTGATAAGACGGTGGCTATGCGCGCTATAAATTTATTCAATGACAATGCGGTGACACATTTTCAGCAAATTTTGAAGCGCCGAGAAAAAGAAATGTCGCTAGATAGCTTTCTAGTAAAAAAATGAGATGTGTCAGAAATTCGTAAATAATAAACTACATATGGATGATTTTGCTGTTTAAGAATTTATTTTTAACTAATTTTATTTAACTAATAAACGTTACATCTAAAAAATTTTGAGTATTTTTTGGCATGGAACGCATTATCGTATTTTACATTAAGTTATATGGGAAAAATTGTTTCGCTTAACGAGTGTTTCGCATTACGAGTAAGACTCTAGAACGAATTATGCTCGTTATGCGAGATTCCACTGTACTTGATGATAACGGTCAATCGTTTAACGTCGTTTCATCGTAAAAAAATTTAAATAAATGAGTCAGTTATAATCGAACTGCTGCAGAAGTAAGTGCTTGTTAATTATCAAACAATTATTTCATTTTTTTTTCTGTATAGTAAAAAAATAATTTGAAGATTTCATTGTATGTTATTACTTTATTGCATTTGCCAAATCGCGTAAGTCCCCTAGTCCCACAAAAATTGTAATAATAATAACGGTGACTCCATGGATATTCTATCTGATAGCATTTATATGTCGTGAGGTAAAAGCTACATCTGCAATAATACATCCTACAATGTTTGTTTGAATTTATATTTTCAGAGGAATTAAAAAAATCAATGTATATTATTTTATCACAGTTCTTCCCTTTCTGTTTTATGGACTAGACCGATTTGGCAATTGAGCGGCTCATATAATATTCGAAAAGTCATAAGATTCATTTTACTGTTCCTGGTCACGAAATAATTTAGCATCCTCCCCCATCTTCGGAAATTATTTAAGCATGGCATTTGTCTTTCGGGGATGCATTGAAATCATTTCGAAAAACCCACGATAAAAATGCATACACGGGATTAGTTAGTCCCTCGTCTGTTACAATGAGAAATTATACCGAAGGCATATTCCTCTCAAATATTTTACAACTATTTCTTTTTCAAGGCATTTAGAAGGAAAGGGGATTCTTAGAGTGAAAAAAATCTTACAGTCGATCCGAGGGTAAAAGCTTTCTAGAAACTTTCAAGAACAAAACAAACAACAACAAAAAAAGCTGGGAAAAATGATCTTCCATTAAATTTGTTGGATTTAAAACTTTATTCAGTTCAGCAGAAATAATGCAGTCTTCGAAGAATGTTTAATTGGGGATGGTTTATATTACCATCTTCAAGAAATAGAACTGGGTATTTTTCTTTTATAAAGCCTGATGTTTACTGTGCGTTGGGTTCATCTAATTGAAGCCAATTTTATTTTTGCTTCTATTTATAAATTGCGATTTTAAGATAAACTGGATAAAACGCTAAGCCTTTTTGCCTCTTATTTTACATTGTTCAATTAATTAGACTGATTTTAAAGTAGCAAAGGAGTTTCAAAACCACTTTCTAAAATTTTAAATTGATTCTAGGTTATGTAACTAGTAATAAGCTTAAACAACCATAGTCAGAACTTGATGGGGGAAAAATCTTTAACGTATCTCCAATTAGGAAAATTTTGTTTATAAAAAATATGTTATTAATTTAGCTTAAAATGTTCTGCGAGCATTTCATTCCTTTCAATACAGGACTTTTGTCAGCATCAAATTGATATAGTTATCCCTTTGACAGACTTGCATTCCTTCTTTTTTCAAGTTCACCGAAATTTCCAATGATATAAGTAATATAGCAATAGTTCGGCGACGTTTGACAGTGGAAGGAAAAAAATATGAATTTAATCGATAACACTTTGGTACGAATATAAAAATATCATGTCAAGTTTTTCATAGATATTTCAGCCGCTCACTTGCCAAATCGGTAAGTCCAGAAAACAAAAAACTAAAAGTGGTAAAATAATATACTAGATTGTTTTTTAACATTCCTCTGAAAATATAAATTCAAATAAACAATGTAGAATGTATTACTGCAGATGTAGCTTTTATCTGACGACATATTAAATCGATAAGATAGAATTTCCTTGGAGTCATCGTTATTATTATTACAATTTTTGCGTGACTTAGTCGATTTAGCAAGTAAATTAAATAAATAATAATATTCAATTCAGTCTTCAAATTATTGTTTTAACTGCAGAAAAAAAAGTTAAATAAGCATTTATTAATTCACAAGTATTTACTCCTGCAACAGTTTGTCACTGACTTATTTATTTTCCCTTTTTTGTGATGAAACTACACTAAACGATGGACTGTTCTCATCAAGTACTTGCTTCTGCGTTTGGATTGCATTATTGCAACTATATACACTGCTCAAAACAATTAGGGGAGCACATGGTTTTAACGAAATTACGCAAATACTCACACCGATAAATAACATAAAATAAATCATCCATAATTTAAAGCCTAGCACGAAACAGAAGAAGAAAACTTCATATGCAAATCAAAGTTCATGACGTCAAAAACCAGAAAAAGAACCTAAGGGCGGAAATCGGGATGTTGTAGAAACGTCTGTTTCACTGCCTTAACTGTGAAATTCGATTGCTCAGTTATTCTTTTTGAGAAAAGGTGACTTGAAAATGTCTCAACAACGTGATTTACCGGAATCCATGCAATGGCGTATTATAGGCAGACTTGAATCCGGGCAAACACAACGTAGTGTCGCGGACGCTGTTGGAGTCGCCAGAAGTGTCGTTGCAAGGCTGTGGAATCGATTCCAAGAAACAGGGAATGTTAGACGTCGACCAGGGCAAGGTCGGCCACGCGCCACTACAGCAACTGATGACCGGTATATACTGTTAACAGCTCGTCGAAACAGAACAGACAATGCTACTCAGCTGCAAAGACAGTTGCTCTTGGCAACAGGACGAAGGGTGTTCAGCCAAACAGTACGTAATAGGCTTCATCAGGGAGGTCTCTATGCCTTAGGCCAATGGTCTGCATTCCGTTGACCTCACGCCACCGTGCGGCCCGAAGAAGATGGGCTGCTGAACATCGAGATTGGGAGCAACATGATTAGAGCCAAGTGCTGTTTACAGACGAGTCCCGATTCAGTCTGGAGTGTGACACCCGACGTGTTCGAGGAAACCACACACCATATTAAAAATCTTGCATCATTTCTAAACAGTACTTTTTTTATCGTTTACATGTAACCAAATTGTTGCCCTAAATCATCTTTTCATGTTTTTTCCATATTTTCAAAGAATTAAAGCTTAATTACAAATTTTTTTACGTCTTTTTTTCTGTATTACGCATTGATACGCGTGTACTATTCATTTTATGCCAATATGTGGCTGTCTCGCATGGTTTTCTTAACTTCTTTGCTTGCTCCCCTAATTTTTTTGAGCAGTGTACATTAGAATATGGACTTAACTGTAGTCAATCAAGTGATTTGACACTAAAATGTTAAAAAGTGGACTTAGCTGATTTGACTCGAGAATGGCCCATTTATCAGATGCTTTCTATATTCTAGAATTATACTTAGACTTTATTGTAACCATTTATTGCATTTATGTAAAAAAAAATTTTTTTTTCATTCAAAAAAATCGTTTTTATTTAAATTGTCAAAGGCTATCCCACTGGGTGTAAAGTTTTGCTCTAATTACGTCTGTAATACATTCGTATTTGCTAATGCTTATTTATTATTATATAGAGTACCAATTCGAAATGAAAATGATAGTTTAAAATGCGCGTAGAATATTTCAAACCTACTAAGTGCGTTAAACTTTCAAAAGAAATGTAAACTACTGAAACAAGCATAAATTATTTCTCAACTAAAACATACCGTAAGACGTGGAAACTACTTACTATTATGCGTGTTCCAATACATGTAATTTTTACTTAGCTACGCACTCATTTCCTTTAGGACTATGCACTAGAAGAGTGCGTTTTAAACGTTCGCTGAATCTTGAAATCTGTCTAAAAACCATTTCCTGCCAAGTGTTTAGTAAAATAATAGGGAAGCACGTATTGAACGTTGAATGATTTATGTTTATGACAGAACGATTTATTCAGTTAAATTTATTTCTTTATGGATGACCCTCTCCGGTTTTATTAATAGATTTATTTCTTTATTTATTAGGAGCTTATTTAATGTAAAATAAATATTTTTTATCAATTTTTTAAAGTGTTAAAAAGGTTCTTGCAATGATAGGAATCTTTTGATGCTTTATAACATATTAATGAACACGTAAAGAACAATTCGAAATCTCTATCTAGATAATTCACTCCTTTCAACAACGTCATGTCTCAAAAATCGGCGATTTTTAGTTATGCCTGTTTTCAGAATGCCCTCAAGGGGACAGTGGACCTTCAAACCTAACTTTTTTTTGTTTTGAATGGATTTGCCTAAATTTTGAATATGTGATTAGTACCATAAATATGTAAAAGTGGTTAAAATTTAATGATGAAATATTAATAATTTATGAATTATTAATTTTTAATTATATCAAAAATTGGCCTAATTAAAAATGTTCCATGCGCCTTTCTTTTGCATATAATATGGTAATTTTTATTTACAGCATACCTTATAGAACTAACAATGAAACTTATTGCTTATTTTAAGCATTCATTAAAAACATAAAGAGAAAAAATAATAATAGTGAAAACACCCTTTTTATTACAATACCTATAAATCATCTTTTCAAGTACAAAATTTAGAAATTCTGAGCTACGAAGCATAATTATTTTCAATAAGATTTATTTGATATACAGTACGTATATAAAACTTAAATTTCAAAGCAATACGATAATTAGAAATGCGCCTGGAGCAGTTTGAATATTCGTATGACACGAAAATTTTTATTTTGAGAAAAACACATTTAAAGTTATTGCTATTAGTAACCACATAATATCTAAATTAAATACAAATGCCTATAACTAGGAAAGTAATCACAGAAATTAAAAATTCTTTTTGCAACACATTCCTATTCGTCCGTAGTTTCACAATTCAGTTAAATAAAAAAATCGAATTTTTGGACAAATTTCGCAATTTTGAAAAGTCCACTGTACCCTTAAAGAGTATATCCCTGCAAGATCATAATATGTCACCGCTCAATATTTAGCCGCTAGAGAGCAGAATTAATATTTATTTTTAATATATTTTATTCTACTTTTAAACTTTAAAATCACTCTTCTGAAAAATCACGTTTTTTGAGTTATGACGTTGTTGAAAGAAGTGAGCGAATTAGACCTCACGCGATTCTAGAAAGATTTAACACGGGAACGTTACAAGGACATAAACATAACAAAGACTTTACAAGAGCGAAACTCAGGTCCGCGACTGCCGTATGCGCTGGAGATATCTACCTTCTAAAATTAGAAATTTGTTTAATACGTGTATTACTTTAGGCAGATTATTTTGACCTGTCAAATACGTTGATTCAAGGGGCTGACCGAAAAGAAGTAAAAATATTAGCTTCCCAAGAGTAGATAATATAATTTAAGCAGAAATTTAAATATCGTTGTCACAATGACTTACAAAGTGCAAATGATTTCAATAAAATTGAAATAATAAAATTTCATTCTTCAACAAATTAGTTCTGTTTCGGTCTTTTTATGGATTCTAAAAAACTTTTTATTACAAAAAACTGAAGGAATTGAAATTTTCAAATGATAAATAAAATTTTTTCATACATTCATGTTCTACTCAGCAAATTCTCGTTTAACAAGTCGACAGGAAATAAAAAATTCATAGAGCCAGATTATTTAAGTTCAAACTGTCTAAAATCAGGTCAACCCAATGAACTAGGGAGCGCCTCTTATACGTATGACATACGAAAACCCACTTTAAAATATTCCAGAGGGAAAACAGGGTACCCTGGTGTAATATGGTGAAAAAAAAAGTAAAAATGACTATTTATCTGTTTACGTTAGATTATATCACATTCTTTATTGGGCATGAATACACCCGATATGCAAGTCCCACCTGACAATACTGACCAATGAAAGACCACGCGCTTGGTGGTATAGATTTTTAAGAGGAAAAATATGCCCTGCTCTGGAGCCTATCACAATTTCAAGTACATCGAACCCAGCAAGCTATTATCAAACACAACTATAGCATTCATAAATCAAACACTCTCGCTGAATTAGAGAAATCAAATTAAACAATTTTAGTTAGACCCAAAACAAACATTTGCCTAATCCCTACGCAGAGCGCACAGAAACGGACGTGACCCGTGTCACTAACTAGACGATATTAGCTGCTCGAACAAAGCACCGTTCGTTATTCGTATCCGTTACTGATTCGGAGGCGGCATGCGAAACACCGCTTGGGTCAAGAACGGTTCCTTTACCAATTACTATTTACCCCTCGGAGGGCAAATGACTCCATAATTTTGCATCTATGCATATTACGAAGCAAAAGGCAATTGAAGTATTGCATGCCCATTACACCTGCGTGCTTATTAAGCCTTTTTTCTGATTGCGCTGGCCCCGCGTTAAGGGATCGTAAAATTGCTTCATTTACAACCGCTGCTGACGGGGAAGCTGAAGGGCTAGAAGAAAAGAGACAGCGGTCTGAATTTTAATTGTCTCCTCGCGTGTTCGTCCAAATTGCGTTTCGGAACAAAAATTTATTCAATTATTCGGTGTTTAAGGATGTTAGGAATGGTATAACGCCTTGTAAATGAATGTGTAAGTCAGTCATACACTGAGTCAACTTTGAGAAATTTATGGTTTCGATTAAGATTTTTTTTTTAAGAAAGGAAAGTGAAGTACAGGTTGAAAAAGTATACTTTCATTCCTTCACATCCCAGCACTGCTCCCCCCCCCTTCCACCCACACACTTCCTTTACGGCGCATCAGGACTGTTTTCTTCTATCTATTACCAAAAGACTTTCCTCGTAGAATAGATAATTAAAATTAATGAATATATAAAATTCAAAGGATAAAATTAAATGAATTTGATTTTAATAAAATTTAATGAATATATCACTCTAGCTATAGCAGCGGTCCCCAACTGGTGGTACTCGTACCACAAGTGGTACGCGAGAGCATTTGAGGTGGTACGCAGAAGGGTTTTGAGAGCTATTGTATGTGAGAAACAAGTACAGGAATAGACTGAGCGTGGTAAACGTCTTAATATTGAAGATTAACACTATTTAACCGAACGCAGAAGTTCTGACAAAAAATAAGCATAAGCAACAGTTTCTCATTTAGCTTCCTGATAAAGACATTTTAGTGTTGGAAAATTGTATTTGCCGTTTGTTAATAACAATTACGTATTAACGGTTTTTTTCTACTTTTATGAATTTATTTTCTGTATTTTGTTTTATTTATACTTAAATACATTTTTAACAGTTATTCATGCGTTATAACAGAAATTAGTTGTGTTTTTCTCGTGTAGAGGGCGTTAGTAGTCTAAGTTTTGATGTATTTTCAACATTGCTTTGTCTTGTGTAATTTTCTAGCAGTGTTCAATATTGTCTTTGTTAGAACGACCGAGCATGGCGTCCGTTTAATGGACGATAGGGTAATGAATAAATATTAACCAGGATCAATAACGGCTGTTTTATTTGGAGTCTGGTCATCCTTTTTGCCTTATATGTGTATAGAATTTATTTGACCCCCTTCAAAAAGCTTTAACATAACCAGTGGTACGCCACGACCCTACAAAGTTCTTAGGTGATACTCAAGTATAAAAAGGTTGGGAATCACTGATATTTGGCATTAAATGAAGTTAAAATAGTTATTTGTATTTCGGATGTATGGCTAATCATATGGTCGATTAGACCAGGCTTGCACAACTCGGAATGCGATCAGTCCCATATTACTTTACGAAAAGCTGCTGCTAGCCGCAAAAAAAAAAAAAAAAAAAAAAAGGAGAGAAGAGAAAGCGAAAAACTCGTTTTTCTTACAAATAAATTGCTGATTATTTTTTTAATTGAATAAATATTAATATTCATAGCTTGTACATAGGATGGAACTTTAATAGTGGAAACTAGGTATGTACAAAGTATACAGACGAGATACAGGGGTGAAACTTTTACAGCCTTTCAAAGTAGTAACTAGCATTGTTTAGCACCCGTTGCTAACGTTCTGGAAGCTGCAGGAAGCCGTTGGTAGCACCTGATCTATTGATCCTTCGAACAGAGCGATCTACAGCCTGCAGAATTTCTCATGGAATCCATGGAGCAGTTCCTTCATCTTCGGAATGAGATCAAAATCACAGAGACTTAGGTCATCTGCACACGGAACAACTCAAAAGAAACTGATAACTGACTCCAGTCACAAACCAATCACAACAAAATTTATTTTGTAGATAACATGTTGACCAAGTATCACATGATTAAATTTATAGACTTCTGTGAAGTGTGGTTCCTGCCAAAATCAGTAGCCAGAGTAGCCGCCATTATTGGAGATCACCGCTGCCACACGCCTCGGCATTGATTCAAAGACACTTTGGATGAGTTCTTGGGGTACAGCAGACCAAGCAGCTTCCACACGTTGCCAAAGTTGATCTGCTGTGGCAGCTGGGGATGGAATCTGGGTCAATCGTAGAGCAACCATGGACCACATGTTTTCTATCGGAGAAAGATCCGGAGAGCGAGGCGGCCAGGGAAGCAATTCAATCTGGCGATTGACGAAGAACCGTTGGACAATGCGTGCCACGTGTGGTCGCGCATTATCCTGTTGAAATATGGCTGTGGGCAAGCCCTGAAGGTAAGGAAGGACAACTGGTTCCAACACCTCGGAGATGTAGCGCTGGCTGTTTAAAGTACCGGCAATGCGTACTAGAGGTGTGCGAGAGTGATATCCAATACCGCCCCATACCATAATACCCGGTGCAGGACCAGTGTGGCGGTGCATAACGCAGCTGTTCGGCATCCTCTCTTCACGGTGTCTCCAGACTCGAATGCGACCATCGTGGTGTTGCAGACAGAAGCGTGACTCGTCAGTAAAGACAATTTCATTCCATTCTGCCGTCCACATCCTTCTGTCATCGCACCATTGGCGGCGGAGACGTCTGTGGTTCTGCGTCAAGGGTAGACAAAGCAATGGACGTCTTGCGGACAGACCACTCTGCTGTAAACGGCGTCGAATGGTACGCGCAGACACTGGATGATGCGTTACAAACTGCATGTGCTGTGCTATGGTTCGTGATGTGACTGAGCGATCCGTCACTGTCATGCGCACAATTTGCCTGTCATCACGTGAAGTGGTGTGCTGAGGTGGATGCGATCGAACACGCCGGTTCGTCATACTCTCCTGCATCCAACGATCACATATCCGCATTACAGTTGTTTGGTTTCGTCCAACACGACTACCGATTTCCCTGAAAGATAATCCACAATCTCGGTAGGCCACTATCCTTCCTCTGTCGAACTCGGATACTTGATCAAAAGATGATCGGTGTTTTCGACGAGGCATAATTGATCGTTTTTTTTTTTAAAAACCACTAGAAAAACACAATTGCCGAACTTGAAATCGTCGAAATCTCCAAGCCTTAAATAGCGCTTTGAAGTGGCGCCACAGGTGCGCGTGATGTGCGTCTGCGCTGAAATTCTAATAATTTGCATATCTCACCTCCGCTAATGCATGTTGTAAATTTCATGTTATTTGCATGTTTCCTTCAGGGTGTTGCATTTACAGTGGCCAGCAGTGTATTATGCTTCTTCTTAAAAGGCTTAGTGGAGCCGCAGAGTGAGGGCAAGCGGGCCATATGTTGTGCAGGCCTGGATTTAACCAATTAAATGTGGATTTTACAATTTCATTTTAAGATCTGCACTTCATCGGTAATAAGATTCTTCATAGTCACTCATTTAGATTGAATTTTCTTGGATTTTTCTTTTTTACTGCCTTGAAGCAAGCGATAACACAAATACTGAATTCAGAATTATATACCAATAAAACACTAATAATTTGTCAAACTTGGGGTTTAAATAAAATTCTGATAGAATTATAAATAAAAACCTGCAGTTCCCTATAAAAATGCATTTTGATGAAAAATAAAAAAGATACTTAAAATATTTCTTCTAGAAATGAAATAAAAAATTTAAAATATTATACTTTAAAACAAAATAATTTAATTTTTTAATGGATGAAAAATAGAGCCAGGCGTTAATGAACAATAGTCCTATAAAATTATATCTAAAGCTTAAAATTTAAGTTAAATCTGTTACAGAAGAAATGCAAATATGAAAACGTTTACACTATGAGATTTCCTCCTATAGCTGAGTACAGTCCGGACAATTGTTTAGAAATTCTGAGACTTAAGATTCGAATCCCGCTCTTGCAAATCATCGTTGCAGACTTCTAGTTGGCGTGAAACCGCTTTCATAAATTTCTATTTTAAGTAGAAATCTTAATCCGTCATCAATTATATACATGGGATAAAATTAGTAGTTAAAACTTTTACACTAAAAAAACCTGACATTTAATATCCATATATTTTTCTGATTTCTGTAACTCTTTCAAATATCCTCTCTATATGACTTAAAACCTGACCCAAGCTAATGTACATTTATTCATAATATACGATTTTAAAATACGTATTCAAATCTTAAATTGTTAGCGTTCTCTAAACTGTAATTGGTTATATGAAATACATGCTATGATTTATACACAAGCGTAGTTTCAGCATCAAACGTCAGTGCGTCCCATTCATGCCGATATCTCTATTTGCCGAATTAAATTAGCTAGAATTATTTGCTTCGACATGTTGCACTAAACAGCGATCCTTAGATTCCCTCTAATAATCCATATTTTGCGTAAAATTATCGTCAAAGTATATTTACTTCGCCGGACGAATGACACTTTCTGCTAATGAACTTGGAGAACGGTTATCCTCATTCATGACGAGGCTATTATCATTTATTTTCCGGAAATATATTTTCCAAACTTGGAAAATGGCAACGCCTTTTCCTAGTTTTCAGCTGTACGTTTATACAGATGTAATCCCTTGCAAATGTTTCCTCGATGCAGTTTTGAATTGCAATTTAATTTCGCTTGAGCTCGCAGATAAAAGTATTGCAAAAAAAAAATCTTTTTAATTTTTTAAGTTAAAATTTACACCAGAACTGCTGATCCTTTCAAAATGACTGGTTTTACCAATGGTCTAGCAATAGGTATATCTTAATTATCGATAATTCTAGAGTTAATTAAGTTTTGAAAGTATGAATTTCATTCATGTTAATGGGAAAGTATACTAATTTTTATTTCATTTTGTTGTTTACTGTGCAGTTTTCGTAATATTTAGATTACATGTTGTACAACTTACAATTTCAAGCTTTCTCGAAAAGTGCATGTACAATGTAAATTTGGTTTCCAAATAATTGATAAATTACGGCATGTTTAATTAATGAAAGCTGGGAAGTACATATTAGTGCAATATAGAAAATATAGTAAGTAATCAATTTTGCGAATTTTTTGTTTGAATAGATCAGTTTTCCTCTAATATTTGACGGTGGGTACAAAGAATTAAAAAGACATAAGGTCTGAATTTTATTTAACACTGCTGCAGACTTAAAATATTAATATTTTGACGGAAAAGGCATTCTTGTGGCTCTCCTATACCTTAATTCAACGACATTTGAGATTAAAAATTCGTAATTTTGACCAACGGGATAAAAACAATTGTTCACAACACTACAAAAAATATTTCATCCATGTTATTCGAATCTTGTGCTAAAATTTTGCTCCATTCAGTCAAATTAATGTATAGGGGAAAGTAGACATAATTCCGATTCTTTGGGTCTGGCCGACATAATTAAGAACATTCCCGTAGTCTTCGAGTTAAGGGGTAGCTCTCGCTATCCAGACGGACCCGGGACCTCACAACTTCCTCTCAGGGGGTAACGTCATGTGTTTTTATCACCTACTCATCTATCCCCTTCCAGATACATCGCTGAAGCGCCCCTCTCAGTCTCTTATTACTTTTCCTGACATCTAATCAGGGAATGAATGAGAGGTGAGTTCAAGATTGTTTTCAAGGTACGGGCCCAGCTGAGCTTGAGTGATTTTAAATTTTGAGTGAGACCAATCCCAAATTTCCATTTTCTTGATATATATATATATATATATATATATATATATAATGTCCAAGGACGTAAACTATATTTAACTATATTAATTAGGGTTAAAATTAGGCAAATTAGCGTTAAATGGTAATTTACTATTAGAAATTCACTAGTTATTAACGAAAATGCCAACAAAGGGCGATACGCTGTCTGTCTCTCGAGTTAGGAGAGTCCTTGAGCTCGGATGTTCCGCGTACAGATTCTGAAGCACGAGAATGTTACTCATCCAATGACGCAACCATCACGCGCTTTTGGATAACGCGCGAAGAGAGAACAAAGCGCAGATGAGGTAGGGTCGCCGTTCTTTGTGGACGCGCGTGGCATGGGCTGAGCGATGAGGGAAATGGCAGCTTAGCGGATTGATTGGAGTTAATTAATGTTAATAAAGTTCTTAGTCGTGATTTAATTAGTCTTTATTTGCTACAGGCCTATATTTAATGACTGGTAGATAGAGTAATTAATTAGATAAAGAGTCATGAGGTGTAAGCACCGTGTCATATATATATATATATATATATATATATATATAGTTTATTGACTGCCTCATTTATTTGTTTATGTGAAATATATTTTTTATTAAACTTAGTTTGAAATAAAATATATTTCACATTTTGTATTTTCTTACGATAAGTGAAGAAACTAAAGATTCACCTGCCACTTTTTTTTCGTAATTATCTCCGGTTTAATTACTCTTTATAATTAAATTAATTCCCTCTCTTAGTAACCCTGAAGGGTAGTACTTGAAGATAAAAAATTTCAGTCGCGATAAATACCTATTTTTTACTTCTGACAGTTTATTACGTACTGGGTACTCAAAATGATTTATTTTATATTCTTACCCATCTTTTTTCGATCTTTTAAGTGTAAAGCAGCGCTCCTATGCAATTTTAAAAGGGAGAGAAAATGTGTACATTAAATTAACTTCTTTAAGTCAATAAATATTAAATAAACACGGTATACGTTAACTCTCATTAAAGAAACTCTTTAAAGTAATATTGAATAAACTTTTTAAAGCTGGTTTGAAATACTTCCGGCCAGGGGGCATTAGAAACAACAACAACAACAAGCTTTTAAATCCAATATTAAAGAAACTCTTTAAGTTAATACTAAATAAATTCTCTAATTCAGTGCAAAATGAGCTTTTTAAATCAAAATTAAATAATCTCATTAAATTGATATAAAATTAACTCTTTAAAGCTATATTAAACATCATAAATAATTTGACACTTCTTTTAAGAAAAAACTTCGTTTTTCAGGGGCCCGGAATCTTTTACGAATATATTTCGAATTTTTCAATCTTTTCTAATTTCTGAGCTTTACTTCAAGGGAACCTGAACCCGCGTGAGGCATGGGCTCAGGTCCACTCACCTCAAGTAAGAAATTACTATACATCGAAAGATGAAGTGCCACAACGGAAATCACCTTCAAGTTGGAAAGGGGTCCTTATTTTGAAGAACAATTTTTCATTTCTGGCAGGGTTGACGAAAATTTACCAAGGATTTACCTTTTTTATTCTAATCATTTTTAGGCACCTGCAAGGGCTCAACTCTAAACACACTCCTCGTGATTGCGTCAGTGGAAAGAGGACATAAGACCATATTATTGAAAATCCAATCGGGCCTTTGCACAGGACCCCCAAAACAACTTATCAGCTGATTAAGGTTAAGGGCCTGTTCACATAGAATCCGTCAGCGTCAGTGTAAAAATTTTTAACCAATCATATACCTAGCATTGACCTATTTAACCACTCAGCGTCAACGGAATCTTTAAGGCTGCTATGTACTAAGAAAAAAAATCGTATTTCCCTTTTCCTCTTCTTGCAGACTCTTGTGGTGGGAGGAGTCCAGTTGACAGTTCGAGAATTCCTCCCCCCTTAGGATTGACATTTTGAGGGATTGTAATGGCTCTCTCTCTATAGGGGGGTTAAGCACTGCCCCCAAATTTTTAATTTAAAATATATTTTTGTCAACTATTTACAGGTACATAAATGCTGATAATCAAATAAAATTGGTATTGTCAGATAGCCTGAACTTTTCTGCAAAGCGCTACAGGATTCATTTTATAAATTTCGTCCACCGAAGGAATCTATGAGCGTTTAAAACACACAATACCAGATTTTTCCCTGAATAATTTAAATTTTAAAATAGTAATTGCATTTTATTAAAAAAAGAAAAATTTCACAAATGCAATATTTTTTTCTTTATGACGGAGTACAATTTTTTTAACAAAATCTTTGCATCCAAGTCGGCAATCCGTGGACAAATTTTCTCCATAGGTTAACATTGAGGTGAGCGACTCCAATGGGTTTAGTACATAGCAGCCTTAACGCTAACGCTAACGGATTCTGTGTGAACAGGTCCTAAATGTTGTGTAAAGCTTAACAATAAAGAAGTCCAAAGAAGGCTTAAAGCCCAGAGTAGAATTACACAGGAGGAACACTTGACCGCCCCCCCCCCCCTCCAAGGTAAATGTCCAAGGGGCGAAACACATGTGCTGCCACAATGCAAAGAATTAAATTCCGAGGCGCTTTTTAAGAGATTGCTTCTAGGCACGTTTTACGTATTTTGCTGCCCCCCTATTCTATGTCCTCCCCTCCCATCTTTTCGTAATAGCACCCTGGAGACCTTTTTAATCGAATTCACGCATCACTCTTTAAAAAAAGCTTCTTTTCGGCGGTCAAATCTTTTAGCTAATCGTTCCATTCACTTCCCCTCTCCGATCATAAAATTAGGCGATCCATATATACTCCATTCTGAGCTCGGGAACTGTTGCCGACTCGTCTCTTTTTAACAAATGATTCCCGGTCCTGGAGATAATGAACCAGAGGGCGCTGAAACTCGTGAGTTGCGAGCCGCTCCGGTCATTTATTTCCCCAAACCTTGTTTTCAACACTTGCCTGAGCGGCAACGCCTTCTGGGTTTTTGATTGGCTTATCTAGGATTGAGTGCGGGGCTTTATTAATGATGAGTTCCGAAGTTTCCGGCATTAGAGCTAATTGCGTATTGTCACCGACTCGGGCTGATGGACTTAGATCTCAAAGAAGAGAATAAAATATTCAGTGACTCGGTTTTGGAATCAAGATGCTTTGTTTACACCGATTTCATGTTGGGTAATATCTAGACCAGCCTCATGCTATATTGGGATTGAACTTTACGATTCTAAGTTGAAAGTAGAGGCTTGATTTGCGCTATGTAGCGGGAAACAAGTATAATGTCATTAGCTTATTCTTAATCGAAAGAACGAGTTTTAAATGGTTAGAGTCCCTGACTAAAGGCGATATTTTAAATGAAATTATGCGTTAAATTTCCTTTTAACCTATAAGAAAATATGCCCTCAAATGAAATTGGGCCTTTACTTCATGAAATCCCATCATTGACTAAAAAATTTCCTAATGAAGAGAGATAGTTCAATCAATAATAATTCATGCTGCCTAAGAAAACCTAACATTTTGAATGATATTATGCGTTAAAGTCCAATAATTAATATAACAGTTCTCCCTAAAATATAAATGAACCTCTGTTTCATGAAATTCCATTACTACACTGAAAAATTTCGTAAAGATGAGAGTTTGTTAAGTAATTATTAATTCATTTTGTAAAAATGACATTTTAAATGATATCATGCTTTAAACTTCCAGTAATTAATAAGACAATTTAAGGGGGTCCAAGACACAAAATTGTTCAAATTTTCGAAATTTTTTTTATTTCATTAAAAGTTACTGTGTTCTTTTACGCTTAAAATGACGTTTAAATCCTGTTTCTATCTTAATTAGAACAAGAGAAATTTTTAATTTTTTTTTTTTTTTTTTTTTTTTTTTTTTGCAACATTCTAATAGTAGCCAATCGTTCTTTAAACCTGTAAGCGCGTTTTTCTGCATGATGGGTTTTTTCCCCATTTTTCGTCTTTAAATTGTTATAAGTCAAGAACCGTTAAAGATAAATGGTTGAAACATGGAACATGTCTTTTTCAACTATTTTACTTTAATTTTGATTCAGTAAATTAAAAAAAAAATTTGCTTTTGAAAATATGATTATTTAAAAATAAGTTACATAATTTTTTTGTCATATTTAGTCTAAATATTTTTAATTTTTTTAAAAAATTAATATTTTTAAAAATGCTGAATTAAAATTAAAACTTATATATTTCTATTTAATCAAATGAAAAAATTTTGAAATTCGACAAATAATATTTCGAATTATAACGATTTTAAATTACCCCACTTTTTTTTAAATTTTAAATTTTAAAATTTTTTTTAAACTTTTTGAGAAGTTTTATGATGTGAGTTTGTTTACAAATTATATGGTTAACCAGCAGGAAAAATTCAAAATTTCAACTCAATAAATAAATTTTTTTTAAAAATGTGTCCCGAATCATCTTAACCTCAAATCAAATGATCCTCTATTTCATGTAATCTCATCGTTACACTTAAAAACGTCCTTATGAAGAGAATTCGTTAAAAAAAATAATAGTTCATATTGCCAAGTAAAAGCTGACATTTTAAATGATATTATGCGTTACATTTTCAATAATTATTATGATAATTTACCTTTAAATGCAAATGAACTTCTATTTCATGAAATCCCATCATTGCACTTAAAAATTTTGTTATGCAGAGAATTCATATTATTTCGTCTTATAAAATGTAAAAGGTTTTGAAAATCTAAACTAAAATGCTATTTTTATGAAATATCAATTGTTCCAGGCAGTTCATTTCACATTGGTTAAAAGGACAAAATCGATTAAGTAATAAATATTGCCCTCAAAACTTAATCTCATAAATTCCATGATATGCATTACTTACGCCTTTCATGCGGGAGAAACGAAGAGCAGCAATTTAAATAAATATAATTGCTTAAAGAGACCATAAACTTTCAGTGATAAAAGATGTTTTCCAAATTTCAAGTATGATGTATCATATTGAGTCATACGTTTCGTATTCCTTCCTAATTGATAAACTAAATCCTCGAATCTTCTTTGTTCATACATAATTGCTAAAAGAAACATTTTGTTTATAAAAAAATTGATATGTTTATGAACAAAACTGATGGATTATCTACCCACGCTTAAGGTGTGTATCAGCACTCTAAAAAACAGTGCAGAAAAAAGATTCAAACACAATAAATAGTTTAATTTATATTGAGTTGCAAGAAAATTTCGCTTCTCAGAAGTTATTATCACTGTGGTGTTATTGTTATAACTTTGACAGATTTGATTTTCTACAATTTTCAAGTTTGTCACAATTTCTAATTAAATAAGTAATATAGCAATAGTTTTGTGACTTTAACAGAGGGAAAAAATAATGAATTTTACTTATAATTTTATAACTTATGTGTTTCAGCAATATATGTTAAATATAATCATATATAATCTGTTATAACTTTGACAGATTTGATTTTCTACAATTTTCAAGTTCGCCAAAATTTCTAATTAAATAAGTAATATAGCAATGGTTCTGTGAGGTTTAACAGAGGGAAAAAATAATGAATTTTACTTACAATTTTATAACTCGTGTGTTTCAGCAATATATGTTAAATGTAATCATGTATTTCAAATACCCCTAAAATTTTCAGTTTGTACATTTTAAAGTCATTAAATTGTTATCACTTCTATCATAGTCATCTATTTTTTATAATTTTAATTTTTACTTGAAAATTCAAAGCAAACATTCCTCTCTTTCCTTGTTAGATTAGATACTTGATTTATTTGTTCCAAATGTAGAAAGTGTCATTTCGAAGATTGTGAGCCGTTACATTGCTTTTTGTTTCTAATTAAGTTCACTTTTTAATCATTTTATCCCGCAAAAGTACACCTAAAACCTACACCTTGCACAACCTTTACCCAAGAGGTAGAGATAGAATAACAAGAAAGCTAAACAGGAACAATTGTACATCCAAATGATCAAAGATTTCATAGGATTACACACAAATAATGTAAATAATTCAACACGAAATAATACATATAAAGAAGGAATAGACAGCCGAACAAACTAACAGAAAAACTACCCTAGCGTTGAAAAATTTTAACTTTTCAATAAAAGATTGCGCAGTTGCGACAAATCCTCATACTGAAAACAGATAAATATAACTTAAAGTAAATAATTCAACTGAGAAAGATAATTACTAACAGGAAGAATGCAGACAAAATAAACCGTAATCACGCACTTAGGGCTAAACGCACCATAAATGCAAGATTCTGTAGCAGTAAAAGAACTAAACCATATAACGAGGCAACCGACTGGTCTCTTCATCAGGAGGCCTAACCAAATCAGTTACCTCAAGGGGGGAACTTTCTGAATAGGATGCAGGTCTATTCAAAACAAATATTCCTCACTTTTCTTGTTAGATGCTTGATTTATTTGTTTTAGAAGTCGAGAGTGTCATTGCAATGATTGTGAGGCGTTACATTACTTTTTGTTTCTAATTAAGTTCACTTTTTAATCATTTTACCTCGCATAAGTACACCTAAAACCTTGCACAACCTTTACCCAGGATCATGAGGTAGAGATAGATTAAGAAGTAAGCTAATCAGGAACAATTGTACATCCAAATGATGAACGACTTCATGGTAATACAAACAATGAAGTGAGAAAGTATTTTATCATACTAGCAAAATAGATATTAAATACGATCATGTTTTCATGCCGAAAAGAATCGATCAGGAACTCCACCCTCCTGGTTGTTGTTTTTTATTATTGATTTTTTTCTCTTCCGTCTGGAATCAACTATCCTCCAAATCAGTTGATTTATCAAAAGGTTATATAAAATTGAAGCGGCCACCTACCAAGAGGAGGAATCGAACCCATGGCTTCCGGATGGATGCCAGCATCCTAAAAACTAAACCAACACGGTGACTTAACAGGATATAGCCTGTTCTAGATACCATTCCTAGCAAATATACACGATTTTGATCATTTACCCTTTAGCAGTACGTTTAAGTAAAGTGGTAAAAAATTTTGTGTTTCTTATTTGAATTAATATTTTAATTTCTTGGATCAGCTGCGTACCAACGCCTTGGCATCGGCGAAATTCCCAAGGGCACCATGGTCAGATGGGCGCCGAACAGCCTACACTAAAAATTTATATCTTATGGGACTATGGATGTCGCCATTAAAAGGTGCGGAGCCATGGACTTGCCAAGGGCACACACACACACACACACACACACACATATATATATATATATATATATATATATATATATATATATATATATATATATATATATATATATATATATATATATATATATATATATATGTAATAAATTAAATATTAGGCCCTCCATGCTAACATTTAAATTCCCTCTCCTAAATCCAATCCCCAGTAACATTATGTTATCGTTTTAAAACCCATAGCAACAGAACTTCCCATAAAGTGCATGCCTTACATATCTACACGTGTATACGTCAGGAGAAAGGCGTGGGTTCACATCGCGAGCCCCAGAATTTGCTCACACTTCAAAATAACAGGCACATATACCTCGCTTCTAGCGCGTAAGGTTGAAAGGTGGTATCTTCGTTCCGAGCATCTGAAATGGATGGACGTATTTTGTTATCTCTCTAATAAAACGATTCGACCCGACTGCTTCCAAATTTGATTTAATTCCTTTCAGGCTGAGTCTAGCTCCAGCCATGTAAATATGAGCTAGTTTTCCTTTTCAGGTTGCATTTTAAGAACGAGATGTAATGGATATATTACATATATATATATATATATATATATATATATATATATATATATGTGTGTGTGTGTGTGTGTGCGTGTGTGTGTGTGTGTATATATATATATATATATATATATATATATATATATATATATATATTCGTCTATCTCAGATCAGAACCCTTGAAATTTACCAAACCATAAATTTACATTAAAAATTTAGATTTCTTTAAGAAGACTATGATAAAACGTTTATTTCCAGAAACTTTATCTGCTACAGTTTTATAACATCGTTTTATATTATCGTTTTAACGATATTAATTGTCGCCTGAAGGAGAGTATGTTGCTCCAAGTTAAGAGGGAGATCAGATTAGATCTCAACCAGATTATAAAAAGAATACATGAATAAATTCGCTGAAATTTTTATTCCGGGTAGTCTATAATTCAGAATTTTTTCCTCTTACTGTCCATTAAAAAGATTAATATTTAAAGTTTCTCCTAAAACGGAATTAAATGTTCCTGGAAAGAAACAAAAATAATGAGAATTCCTTCATTTATCACAAAATTTGAAGCTTTTCTTCGTGACTTAAAAACTGCAAAAATATTAGAATTTTAATTAGCATTCATTTTTCTGTTTGTCAGCAGCTGCAGTTAATAACAAGGGAGAAGATTTCTCCGAAATTCTTTTCTCGAACGATATCTGAAATGATTCTCTTCTAGTTTCCGTCGGGTTCGTACATTAATGGGAAACAACCATAAAAATTGACTCACTCTCTACAGCTTTATTTTTTAAACGGAATATTTAACAGGTTTGATGAATTTGAAATATTATTTATTTTTCTAAATCAAAAGGAAAGTTGTCAAATTATTTCCCAAGTGTAAAAATTAAGTAACGCACAGCAAATGACTTTCGTTGTCGATGCTTCCTACTCTTTTGACATAACTGCAATCTCCCTAATTCATGAGATTTTTTAAGTTCATTAACGTTGTAGATGGAAAATGTGGATATATCTTTAAATTTTGCTTAATTATTTAGCATAAAAAACAGGCATTTGTGTCATTAAAAGAATGAAAATTTGAAAAAATTTTTGGAAGGCATATACATCAAATATACGTGAGGAATTTAGAGTCTCTAATCAATCATAAGGGACTTCAAATATTTTTGCTACACTCAAAATTTTGAAATTTCAGTTGTTAAATGAAGAAGATAACTAAATTTTGTTGTCATAGTTCTTAAAACTTAAAGACCTTTCGCCAGACGTCCGGCGTCCCCTTATTTACAAATTATAAAGGATTCAAGCTGATTCCTGTATTGCGCCGAAATGCATTTTGATATACACTGTCACAAAAAATATATGCACCCAGAAGAAAACTAGCTACTATCACGAAACTTAACATGTATGTAGTGTATGAGGAGATAAGCAAATGATTACAAATTCAGAAGAACAGACCGTCTTATTAAGAATATATGGCATGAAAAATGTTACAAATCAGTAAGTAGTAAATCCACCTCTGGAAGCTATGCAAGCCGATACACGGCGTGGCATCGAATCAATGAGTTCACCTATGACCTCCTACGGAAGATCATGCCATAATCTTTGCAACTGGGCAGTTAATTCACCAGTATTCCGGGACGGCTGCAACTTCCTTCCAAGCACGTCCCAGACGTGTTCTATTGGCGAGAGGTCTGGTGACCTGGTAGGCCATGGGAGTACGTCATATCCTTGAAGACATTGTTGGGAGAGTCGCGCAGTATGTGGACGAGCGTTGTCTTGCTGATAAATGGAACCTGGGCGACTTGATAGCATAGGCAGTACAACTGGCGTTAAAATCTCGTCCACGTAACTGCGTCCCGTCAAAGTGCGTTGAAGGACGACTAGAGGTGATCGCGTGTCCCAACAAATCGCCCCCCACACTGTCACACCTTGTGTAATCGCCATATGCCTCTCGACAACAAATGCCGCATCGGACAGGTGGTCTGGCCGCCTCCACACGCGTATGCGCTGGTCATCAGCATTGAGACTAAATCGGGATTCATCGCTGAAGATCACACGCCTCCAGTCTGTCACACTCCAGCTTGCCCGAGGTCGGCAAAAATCTAATCGACACTACCCATGATATGGGCAGTGGAAGGCGTCTTAATGGACGTCGGCTCCTTATACCTGCGTCGGCCAGTCGTCTCCGAATGGTTTCCCTTGATACCACAGGATGTCTGGAAGGTGGTAAATGGCGTCGAACCGATTCTAGCGACGTTGTTGGTGCGGACGTGGCCGCTCTTATGATTGCGCGATCCTCGCGTGCATTTGTGTTCATGGGATGCCCTGACCCTCCGCGACGGTAGACTATCCCTTCCATGATCCATTTTTGCCAACACCAAGCAACTACCATATCGCTCCGATCGAGGTGGCGGCCGATGCGCCTGTTCGACCAACCTGCTTCTCTGAGGCCTACTATACGCCCCCTCTCAAAGTGCGACAATTGTTCGTACTGTCGCCGGTTACGTCTCAGAGGCATCTCTAGTCACAATACCGTCCATCTAAGTCGACAGATTTTGTTTAAAATAACCCTATGGCATGACCAATCATGCTTTTAAACTCTCCCAACTGCGCATCTCATATGCGCATAGCGCCTTTACCCTTGTCTCATTGGCGCCAAAATTTTAATAATTTGCATATCTTTTACCAGACTACATTCCTTCCAAATTTCGTGATAGTAGCTCGATTTCTTCTGGGTGCATATATTTTTTTGTGACAGAGTGCATTTTAAATGATTTTTTTTCATTGCGGTAGACTTTTTTTATCTCGTTGCTATTTGCACTGCTCTATTGCAGTTCAAATAGAAGCTAAAAAATTGTGATTTGATTCCTAAAAATTTACATCTTGTGGTCAGCTAAAAGTTTTCATACTGTTTCTCCATTTTGAAGGTAAATATATTTCAGTTTATGCATTTTATAAGCTCACTTTCTGTGCTGTTATTTAGCTTCAAAATAAGTGGTTGCATAAAAAGAATGTTAAAAATAAGCGGCTGTGAAATACAATCCCTAAAAATTTGCTTAAAATTTTGCTTACGTCTGTTTCAGATAGAGATTCTAAGATAAAGCTTAACAAAAGAATTTAATATTACTTTAATTTTGAACAAAGAACATTCCAAAATATAAAAGGAATGTGTCGAGATGTTAATTTGTTAGAACTTATTATGTTAGTAACAAAAATAACTGTGGTTGAATTTTTACGAAATCAGTGCAAAATTTAGAGGATTTCAACATTTTTTTAAATATGGTTCATAGGCTGAACCTTCCAAAATATACGTCCTGTTGGCGAAGAATTCAAATCGGTGACCTAGAAAATCGAAAAAAAAATCGAATTTTGTCGTTGCAAGTCTGATCTTACTAACTTCATAAAACTAGTCTCGTTTATAAACACGAAAACGAGAAAATGAAATCTTTATTGGGTTTGAAAGTAATAGGAAAACTAATATTAAATCTACGATGATCTTATCTTAAAGGATTTGCAAAAATACATATCACCGTAACGGAAAAAGGAAGTTTAATACTTACAAGAATTTTTTTTACAATTTACGAATTGAATGACTCATAAAATAAACAGATTCAAACAGTTTGTTCATAAAATCATACATGGGATGAATTTTGCATATAATTAATTAGATACGGCTATTTCACTCCTAGTAATACATAATAGTATTATTATTTATAGCTGAAGTTGCCGGATTAAAATGAAAGGAAAGTCGCAAACAAAAATAAACCAATATTAATTTTCGGGGAAAAAAATTCTCTGTAGGGGACATTCTGGGTTCCATTGCGTAATTCTATAGATCATGCTTACGGGGAGGGGGCTAGGATTAGATAATATGCGCAGTGTCTATGCGCATGCAGATCATACTTAAAGACAAAGAATCTTATTTTTTTATAACTTGAAAAGAGAAAATAAAGTCTCTAGATCTTACCTTCGTTGAATTATTTACCCTAGGAAATAAATATATATATCTATATATATATATATATATATATATATATATATATATGTGTGTGTGTGTGTGTGTGTGTGTGTGTGTGTATACAGGTGCCTGTATATATATATAAAAGAAATATCACCTTTCAACTTTAAACGCGAGAAAGCGAAAGGTAGACATGTGACTATTATTTGTAGGGTCGGCAGATTTTGGGACTCTCGAGGCTGACCCCCTCCTGAATTGGGACATATACACGTATAGAAATGCAAAGGCATGCCATTCATGTTAAGTTCTGTGGCTAAGGATTGGACCAGCCAATCATCAACGATACCGGCCGAGATGTTCACTGAAAATTTCTTCTAGTGTTTACGAGGTGTAGTAGCGGGAGTCTTTGTCTGATCTGAATAGGATTTTGCAGCTTACAATTTGGTTTATACTCATTTTTTCCAGTGACGAAAGTTCAACTTGGACACTGAACTTCAAGCTTTTCTGACAAACTAAGGAGAATGCGGCCGTAGGTTCCTTTAGAAATATTGTTCGTCTTGATGAGTACTATCATCCCTCTTATTTTATCGACATGGGTCACGATCACCCTGTATATATATATATATATATATATATATATATGTGTGTGTGTGTGTGTGTGTGTGTGTGTGTGTATATATATAGTATATATATATATATATATATATATATATATATATATATATATATATATATATTGTACCGTAGTCAATAATAAGACAAGCCTGTCGCTTCAACTATTTTACTACGATACATAAACATACTACAACTACTACATTTAAAGCAAGTATGTACAGCGAGTTAGAATATATAATAAGATCATCAGGTTGGCTTCAGGTTCAAAGACAGCTCTGGCTTATAAGGCCTCTGACCAGGAGAGCTCCGTCTCTCTGGCACTCAAAATATCAGCTCTCTCTGCTTGTGGACTCTTGCCGTCTGTCTTTATACTGTCGGCGTATTCAAAGGGATTTCACTGGCGTTTGAAATGCTGGTAAGTGTTCGAAGTTTATGGGATTCCAGACGTCACTATAATGTCAAAAATCGAACCACTCTGGGATTTATCCGTTCTATGACGTCAAAACCGCACATTACAATAACTTTATGGCTTCTTATCCTAGAGTTTATGAGACCGCTCAGATCAACAGTTCGCAGATAGATAACATGTTGAGGGGTAGGAATGGGGCATCACATAGTTATATAAATACTAATTTCGTGTAGTAATTGAGACAATGTCACAATATATATATATATATATATATATATACTTTGGGGGGGGGGGGGTAATCGATATCTTTTGTTTTTGTTTCTAACATATTTAATGACCTTTTTTAAATCTCATAAAATAATACGTTTTACTTGATATTTACCGGTGCAAATGATGGTCAACGTGTGACGGCTAGAAGAGTTTGGATCCCGCAAATAATTAGACTTGTCCTCTTGCATTCGTTAAATCAGGTTTCTACTATGATTTATTTGCCCAAGCGATTTTTAAATTTGCATGCAGTTGAATATGATCACGCTATTTCGTCCTACTCAAATCCTGCCAATCTCTGGTCTAAAATATCTCCCGAAGCTTTAATATATACCTATAATACTTCTTACCGCTCGTATACGGCGTGAGGGGAAAGATTTATAACTCGTGATTTATTATCTCATCATGTAACCCTTCCTTAGCGCCGTTTAAAATGCGTGAAGAAATGTTCCGAAGTTAGTAAGATTAAAATGATACGCAGTCATTCATTGTTTGAGGGGAGCTGGCAATCCAAATTGAAACAGCGAAGAAAAAAACAAGGGGAGCGAAAAATCATTCTTTGAATTCTAGTTGAAGGCATCGCCTCGCAGGTGGGAATGTGCTTTTAAATATCAATCATCCGCCAAACAAGAATGGAGAACTAAATGGAAAATTTTTATTTTCAGAAAAGCAATAATCGTCTCCTCGCGGGTCCGTTTAAGCCATATCTAATGGTTCATGACGAATGATTATACGTTGAAAGAATCCTAATATCATTTCTTTTAGAGCACCTCTTCTTTTCGCATCAACAGGTTGTCGGGAATGTAACGAATACATAGTACGAGAGTACCAAGATGGTAAAGACCTGGGTGAGGAAGCCTAAAAAGTGCGGGTTCAAATCCCGCTCTTAATAGACGGCAGTTACAGTGACGTTTGGTCAATACCACCCTGTGATTGAGAGCCGCTAAGTTGGTTCAAAGTTACACTTTAGAAACGCCCTAAAATAGAATTTGAAAATTAAAAGGAAATTAACTTCAAGCAATTTTTATTTGTTTATTGCATAAATACAAGATACACGTATGTGTACGTAAAAATAGAGCATCTCCAAAAAATTTCAAGACAATAATACATTTTGGATTTCGGTATGAATGATATGTCATTAATTACATATTCTCTCAGCTCTGACCGCCTCAAATTCTTAATTAGATCTTTCATATTTTAAGTATCCATAATATGTCTGTGGCGACCTTGTGGTACAGCGCGCTGGTTTTCGGTGCTAAAGGTGCTCGAATCGAATCCCGGCGTCACGCCACTAAAATGCCTCCGTTTGTGTCGTCCCTTCATACGGGGTAATGCTGGTCCGCCTATATGGTACCCCCATAATAAAATGTCCAGCCAAACTGCGGTGTATTATAGGCGAATGTCTTCACGACAAGTGCTTGGTTAATATCCATAATATCATTATCTATCGATGAATCGGAAAGCGATCAAACATTGTCTAATCGCAAATATTTTTTTTTATTTTAAGTTTCAAAAACTCTTTTCTCTGGATGCTGCGGATACTCCCCCCTCCCCCATACCATCACCAACACACACACCTTTCCCAGATTAGACGCCTTTGTTCGGGGCACCCCTACGGTTGACAGTTGTAAATAAAGTATACAGACTATTATTAGGAAGCATAAAAGAAATATGATTGGGGAATAACAGCATAATATATTTATATAAAACAGTTCCGTAACTGATTGACTCAGTGAGTGACTGATTGACTGGATGACATACAACGCACAGACCAAACTGCTGGACCTAAAAGGCTGAAATTTTGCATGAAGATTCTTCTTATGGTGTAGGGGTGCACTAAGAAAGATTTTTAAAAAATTCTTCTTAGATTTTTTAAAATTAGATATTTTAGCTGTTTTTATAACTTTTTTTAAGTTTGCATCTAAAATAATAAATCGAGGATTATAAAATTTAAACCACGAGAAAGATCATAAAAATTCCTTTAAATTGAGATCTTTTTCGAATCTTTACCTCCATTTCCTGATTTTTGGTGCATTTTTAAAGATTAATTTTTAGAATTTAATTTATTAAATGCTGATCACGTGATTTCTTTTTCTGGTACTTTAAATAGATTTATCGTCACGTGCATAACAACTAAATATACAAAAAAAATATTTTTTTTTCTTGCTAATGCGGCAAACGATTGGACATTATCCAAAAAAATATTAAAATACAATAAAAGATATGTTCCTCGAACTGTACTATGCTAACTGTACTATATTCTTTAGTATGTCCTTTTAGATTTAATTTGAATATTTTCTTCTACATTATTTCGTCTATAAAAATATCCCTTACGATTTTTTTATAAATATATTTTCTTATTTTTTTTCTACATCAATTGTGTACATTGATCGTCGTATTTATTATATATATACTATATATATATATATATATTTATTTATTTATTTATTTTGGCATTAATTGCACACATTGACCGTTATATTAAATTTGAATGTACTCCGTAGCGAAGTGCGAGTTTTCAGCTAGTCTATTCATATAAAACAGTTTCCATATTGACTGACTGACTGACTGACAGATAACGCACAGATCAAACCGCTGGAGCTAAAGGGGCTGAAATTTTGCATAGTGATTCTTCTAATAGTGTAGGGGTGCACTAAGAAAGATTTTTGAAAAGTTCTTAGATTTTTAAAAATTAAATCTTTAAGCTGTTTTTGTAACTTTTTTATAGTTTGCCTTTAAAATAATAATTTGTGGGTTATAAAATTTATATCACGAGAAAGATCATTAAAAATTCCTTTAAAATGAAATCAACCCCAACAAATCAACAGCCAACATCCAGCATCGTTGGTATGAGAATCTAGGGAAAACAGGTGAAAAGAATGAAATCCACACTGCGATTTACTCGCATCGCCAGGATGTTCTAGAGATCAGTAATCTGGCTTCGAGGTCTAGAGGGGCGGGTTCAAAGTCCTATCCTGTCAGTCGACCGTTACAAGGTTTTCTTTCTTTTAGAAAAGTATCTAACAGGCTCAAATTCCTTTCACTGCAACTGTCTAAATATCTCTTGCCAACAACCTAACTGACGGTATCTGACAACGTAAAAAGCCAAGTTAAAAATTAGTACAATTTCAAGAGTTTTAAATATATGTGTGCATAAAAAGATGGAGTTCAGAAATTTAGTGTTTGTTAGAATGTTTAAAAAGATTTTTAATCCCGTACAAGTTTGATAATTTTGCTTTCCCATTCACATTTTCAAAATTTCTAATGAGATTTAGAAGGTACGTTTTAAAAGAAAACGTAATAAATATTTTTTTAGTTCAAATATCCCCGATATTTGTGTTCCAGGCTTTACATTTTATGATTGAAAAACCAGCAGAAAATTTCAGGAATTAGACTTATTTTTCTGACTATACCTAAGAGAAATTTAATTACGATCAGTTAAATTGTTACGCAAGATAGTTTAAAAGAGAATACACTGTATATACTGTGGCCCAAAACCACCAGACACTGTTTCAATCGGATTATTTTGATTTCGCTACAAGAGCCAAGGCATTAGACAATTCATTACCTTAGGGTCTCAACTTCGCTTTGTATCATTTAGTTTTGGAGGATCGCAGTTTTCGGGTTGGATGAGAATCGCTCCAACTAGACGTTTGTGTTCAGAAATAACATGCAGATAGCAAACTATCTCAAAAGCCTGGAGGGATAGCGGAGAAAGTCTAATGCATTAATTTAGAATCTTGTAACGGTTAGCGGCCTAGTTCAACCAAGATAAGGAAGGAAATTGCTAGAAAAATATGTCTTTGTATGTGTGTGTGTGTGCGTGTAGGCAGATAGTTATATAGAAACTGCTGAATATTACAGTTTTGAAAAAATACTTAAGGGTATGAAAATATGTTCATTTAGTTAACATAAAAATGAATTATATGAGCACTTTCTTCAATATACTATATATATATATGTGTGTGTGTGTGTGTTGGTTGTTTTTGTTGTTGCGTTGTACATATATATATATATATATATATATATATATATATATATATATATATATATATATATATATATATATATATATATATATATATATATATATACCAGGTGGCCATAATTAAACTGACAGTGCTCACAGTGTTCTGTAGCGCGATCTATTTGCGAGAATGACGCCACATTTTGTAGGAAGATTAAACAAGACGGGGGACGAAGGATTCCGCGAAAAAATAAATTATTTCCAAAAGTCACAGCTAGGGGAATATTTGGCGCTGTGTAATAGAAAATAGAGTTTTAACAAATGCAAATCAATACGGAAATTACCTTTTAATTTGCATTCCAATGAGGTGCATTCAAATGTTGGCTGCCGTTGTTGTGGACCACATATTGTATTCTGTGCACAGTATCCACAACAGCAGAAAGTAACATGTCTGCAGGAATCTCCCGTACAGTCCGTGATATGTTATCCTTCAACGTAGCCAGGTCCTGGACCACTCCTTGATAGACCTTGGACTTAAGGTAACCCCATAGCCAGAAGTCGCATGGGGTAAGATCAGGCGACCGAGGTGGCCATGCAGTTAGAAAGTAGCGGCTAATGACTCTTTCTGTTGTGAATTTCTGTCGTAGCAGCTGTTGCACCCGTACAGCAACGTGTGGAGGGGCTCCATCTTGCATGAAAATTATTTCCCCCAGGCATTGTCTTTGCTGAAGTGCCGGAATGACAAAGCTGTTCAACATGTGGCGATATTTCTCTCCGGTAACAGAACAGGTTTCCGATCCTGTCGGGGTAATGTTCTCATAGAAGAATGGACCTACGATAAATTCCGCTGTGAACCCACACCAAACAGTTACCTTTGGTGAATGTAAGGGAATTTCTGTGACTGCATGTGGTGATTTGTCATCCCAAATTCGGCAGTTCTGGGTATTCACAGTTCCATGCAGGTAAAAGTGGGCCTCGTCTCCCCATAAGATTTTCCACGGCCAAGCATCATCCACCTCCATTCTGGCAAGAAAGGTGAGAGCAAAAGTCAATCGCTTATCATGGTCGGGGTACAGTAACTCCTGTACACGGCTGAACTTGTACGGATAGAAGTTGATAATCTTTCGTAAGATTTTCCATACCGTACTGTAAGGCATATCCATATTCCGAGCTAATCCACGAGCGCTAGAGGTGGCAGCAATATTGTCTGGTCCTCTGTCGACAATCGCCGTGGCAACTGCTTCGATTGTATCCTGTGGTACAGGTTTTCGTCCTCTGCCTGACTGAACTTTCAGAGAACCTGTTTTCTCAAACGTCGCAACCATTGCTTTTAGCCGATTAACTGACACAGGACCGTTACCTTTACGCATTTTTTTGTGCGTTCTAAAAGCACGAAGAGCGGCTGACGCGTTGCACTGGTTGAGGTAAAAGAATTTGACCAGTAACGCACGCTCGACTAAAGAAGGAGACATTGCACATAAACTTTCAATCCGATTGATTCGAAACGTAACACATTGCCTTTTAAAACCCAAGCAGCTGGCACTGTGCCAATGGCTGTAACGTGAAATTTGAATAAAGAACTTCTTCTTCTGCGCAGCGTACGTGATATTGCAGATCACGAGACTTTATCGGTGTTTATGTAGATTTTACGCTTTTTTAAAAGTGTTGCCATATTGCACTTGAACTAAATAAGAAAATGTGCATAATAAAAGGTAATTTTATTCCGTATTAATTTGCATTTGTTAACACTCTATTTTCTATTACACAGCGCCAAATATTCCCCTAGCGGTGACTTTTGGAACTAATTTATTTTTTCGCGGAATCCTTCGTCCCCCGTCTTGTTTAATCTTCCTACAAAATGTGGCGTCATTCTCGCAAATAGATCGCGCTACAGAACACTGTGAGCACTGTCAGTTTAATTATGGCCACCCGGTATATGCTCCTTGACCGACAGTATATTGTCAGTTCAAGTTCATAACGGCTATTGGGATGAAGCGGTGCGGCACCGGTTTGTTACTCTAGGTTCAACCCTTGTAGTTCGTACCACAAGGGTTGGAATATATATATATATATTTATATATATATATATATATATATATATATATATATATATATATATATATATATATATATACGATTAGCATGAACGCACTGTATCCTTG
The DNA here is from genome assembly GCA_907164885.2 of Dolomedes plantarius. Classification (NCBI taxonomy): domain Eukaryota; kingdom Metazoa; phylum Arthropoda; class Arachnida; order Araneae; family Dolomedidae; genus Dolomedes; species Dolomedes plantarius. The sequence goes on along the minus strand of OU015496.1, from coordinate 172,866,897 downwards.
CGGTTGTTCTGCTTTGAGAGGCGTCTTTTGTTCCGGATAGTTCCAGGAGTTCCCTATCACTGTACTACACGAGGCTGTGTGTTCCTGTGACTAGCCACCGACCAGCCTTTTGTAATATTATAGCCACGCCACGGTTCCCATTTTCATTATATAAGTTCCTATTACATTTTCGTACATGCTTAAAACACCTTTGATTATCTCGAGAGTTCAAATGGTGTCCTTCCAGATTTTATAGCCTAATGTATTGAACGTTAAAAGAGGAATTCCATATTGGAGTGGTCCGTTAGGTGAGGTTTTACTCTACTCAATAAAAAATTTTTGAGAAGTACGTGGTCCATTATGTTATCCAGCACATTTCAGAAATGAGAACCACGCGTGTAGAACTCTCTTTTTTTTTTCTATTACTATTTCATGGATACCAGTAATATAGGTTTGAATGACCGCTTGTTGAAATTAGGGAAAAAACGAAATTATATGCTTTGAAACCATATCAGAAACCAATTGCACACCGTTTCTATGTAATTTGAGATCAGCGCTGCAAGTACTGCCCCCGGGTGATTCGTACGTTGTGATTTGTGACAGGAAAGCTTATAAAATTATAGTCAAAGAGTGTTTTTTTTTCAAATAGTCTGTATCTATGCGGGAAAAAAACTACCACAAACTGCTGCAAATTTCTAAAATGTCTTCAGAGAATATAAAACCTCAAGTATTAGAATGGCTGCATAAATTCACAATAATGATGAGTCTTTATCGTATTTATTGCTATATATTATAGCAATAAGCAGTTTTCACTTTCATAATAATAAAAAAAAGAGATCGTAGAAATTCATCTGACATGCACACATTATTGCTCTGTTCAATTGCTCCTTGAAACCTGAACGGCTCTCGATTCGATCGCCATAAGCGAGTCATTTATAAGACATTATGATTTATTACATCGTATTTAATCTCGTAACTGTTTTTGACGCCGTTTCTGAGTCGTAAAAAGGAGGAACACAGTTTCCAAGGGGCTGAGAGATTAAAAAGAAATGATTCTTAGAATGGGATGATTATGCAAATAACTTGCGATCTGAAAAGACGATAGATAGCGAATTCTTGGAAGAGTAAAATATTAAACTTTGATATTATTATAGAAAGATTATATTTCATCTAAATTTTCAATACGTAAATTTTATATAAATCTTTTATTTCGGTTTTTATTGAGAAAATATTCAGCCATTTTACTTTTTCAGTATCAAAGATTTTCTTGCAAATTAATAAGATCTTTTTTCTTCCGAAATTTTTAATTAGTTTCTTTACGTATGAATTATCATTGTATGTCTGAATAGTAGTAGCCAAACTGAGGATTTTATTCCTCCAACAAAAAAAAAACATAATGGGTCCTTTATTACTCTTTATATGACACATATTCTTACGTTTTTGTTTTCCTACATATTTGCGTAAAATTAATGAACTCAGACTTACATTGCAATAAAAAAATATTTATAGTCTTAGATTAAATTTTATCCCTGATAGTTGATAAGATTTCAAATTTTTTATCCAAAGTAGTGAAAATTAATTTTGATTATCAAATAACATACTTAACATATATATATATATATATATATATATATATGTGTGTGTGTGTGTGTGTGTGTGTGTGTGTGTGTGTGTGTGTGTGTGTGTGTGTGTGTGTGTGTTCGTGTGTGTGTGTATGTGTGTGTATGCATGTATGTATGCTTTAAACCCTCACGCCTTAGTATAAATATCAAGTATGTTGTAAGTATCAGTTCTTAGTATAATGTATAAAGCATACACTATGTAACACTTATATAATATATACAGTATGTATCACTTCTTAATATGGCGTATGCAGGACGTATCATCCCTTAGTATAACGTACAAATTGTACAGCGTGCATCACGCCTTTCTATAAACATAACGTTAGTCGTAAGTATCACTTTTTAGTGAAGTCATTATAGATCTCTCCTTAATAAGAAACTGCGTATGAAACACATATCTTCCCTTTGTATAACGTATAATGTATACCGTAAATATCACGTAGTATAATTAAGTTTGTATGACCCATAAGTATAATGAATAAATTGTGCTATACAAATCATGTTTTAGTATAAATATAAAACATTTCTTAAGTATTGCTAATTTGTATAACTTTGCATGTAGACGCTTCACTCCGTAATATACAATACGTATAAAATATACAGTACGTATCAACGGGTATAAAGCAATTATTATGTATCACATACAGTTGGCTCTATGTATCACTCCTTAGTACGACGTATACAGCTAGCGTAACCTCTCAGTATATTTCCTAATATGTTTACGCCAGTAAACGAAACATAATTCTTCTTTCACAACGTGCATTTATATCATTCGTTACATTCCTTTTACGTATCTCTTTCATTACCGAAATTAAAAAAAAAAAATTAAATATCAGTCGAGTTATCCCCAAACAAGAAGAAACAATTTCGCGTCATCGGATTCCCTAAGATCTCTTCGCAGAAGGTCTTTGTCTCACGAACAATGTACCTCATTCATTCATCCCTTCCGCAACAACGACCGAGGCAGCCCACCCCCACCCCCCATCTCTCCTTCAGACGAACCACTGATTAACAGTCGTAACTGGCAGCTGCGCGTATGAATGAATGATAAGCATTTAATAAAGCAGATCCAGTCCGATACACCACCACCTTTGAAAGTTTTCTGAAAAGAGGGGGGGGGCTTGCCCGCCCTGGCTATACTCGCTCGCAAGCCACATTTAATATCGTAACGAGATTAAGCGCGACCGGGCATTGTTTGCGGCGGGCATTAATCTCCGAGGAGCATCTCGCCCGGCGTCCGAAGGAGGCGCGTCACTTCCAACGCCCCTCGTGTGCCCCCGTTGAGGCGGCGTTCATCATTATCTCAACTTTCCAGCCTCGTAAGCATGTAAAGTTAAAACTTTCCGCATTGGGAAATCGTCGATACAATGAAAGTTTCGGTGATGATAACGTGTAAGGGGGCAAACTCTGTTAACGAGTGGGAAGAATCGGGGAGAAAATTTAAGGAAATGACAGCTCCTTTTGTCACGGTTAATGTAATAAGACGCACTGAAAATTTATTATAATGCGGAAGCGTAGTAATGCAAGATCCTGCCTGAGACAAGGATCGACCTCGAGTCTCCAAACCTCGAGACTGGTATCCTATCGCCTGAACTATCACGGCAATGAGAGAGCGATAGTGTGATTTTTCCTCACATGTTGTCTGCGTAATCTTACACATTAAAAATTTAGTTTAATTCGAAAGCATATAAATACAAGATCATGCCTGAGACAAGAGTCGAACTCGAGTCTCCAATTCTCGAGACTGGTATCCTATCGACTGAACTATCACGGCAATGAGAAAGTGATATTTCTAGAGGCTTTTCCTCACATGTTGTCGCGTGATCTGACGCATTGAAAATTTAGTGTAATGCGAAAGCATAGTACCGCAAGATCTTGCCTGAGACAAGGATCGAACTAGAGTCTCCAAACCTCGAGACTGGTATCCTATCGACTGAACTATCACGGCAGTGAGAAAGTGATATTTCTAGGGGTTTTTCTCACATGTTGTCTTTTTCTGAGATTTACATTCACCATTTTTAGAAGCCAAAGGAAACGGCCCTGTATGCAGTCGTCTCGGATGTTTTCAATGCATTATATTCGACACTACTAATTTTCTTTTCTTACGATGACTTTTTGTCTTAAGTTTGAATAACCGCCGATAGTTGTTTAATAAATAATCCAAAATAGGTAATCTAGTAATATTCAATAATGCAGTTAATAATAATTAGTAACACAGTAGAAATTGTCAATATCAGTAATAATTCGGCAATAATAATCAATAACAGCCAGTAATCCACTAATCATAATCAGTAATAGCCAGTGAATAATCCATTAATAATAATCAATAGCTGGTGAATAATCCATTAATAATAATCAATAGTCCTGTTAACAATGATTGTAACAAAATCAAACACCCTCGCGTGCGGTCAAGGGAAATACTATTAAGAGTTGTGTCCCTTATATCTCCGCTTATAACTTACAAGTTACGATGGGTGTAGGGTTTTAATTACCTTAAAACAATGGATGCATGCATGGGTTGGAACAAGCAAGGAAGACAAAGCATTGACCTTAAACATACATTTATTTGATAATGCACAAATTTCAATTGCATTGTCATAGCTATTAATATAACAATCCGTTTCATATTAACAATTTTAACATTGAGAACCCAGAAGCAGAGGCAAACTATATTGTCAAAGATGATTTTTAGAGTCTTTTGGGGAGGCACTTATTATAGCTGATGTATGCAGCGATGATGGTAGCATCGGCGACTGGGACCCAGAATCATCTCCAGTATAGGAACACCTTGGCGGGATATTCGCACTTCTCCAAGACTCTGGGGCAGACGAGAGTCTCTCACATCTAACTCTCAGGAACCAAGTCTAAGATCCGTCTCCTTCTTCTCCAATTCCTTCCGTCCTTAGCGGAGCTGTTGTCCGTTTATAGGGGGGCCATTCTGGCCCGCCCCTCACTTTCATTGGGCAGTGGGCTGTTTTTCTTTCAGTGGTTCCTGTCCCAATTGGTTCTTTATTAAACCGCATCTGTCCATAGTCTATGGAGTCACTCCCCCACCATAATTTTATTTTGCAAAACAACTTTGACCCTTCTCATCTGTGGGCCATAAAATAACGACCATCCATCTTGTAAAATTTAGACTTTAGATCGCTATCACTGGCCACACCAACAGCTATTCTTCTATTTTTTTATTGGTTTACAAGCCTGTATTTACCCCTGCCTCTGCATCCTTTATAATACATTCGTTATTGGCCACACACCGTGGGGAATTATACCATTTCACTTCTACAATGGGCACGCGAGGGGGTCACCGAACATGATTTCGCCTTATGTAGTGCTACTTTTTTTGTCACTTAATATCATACAGAATCTGTTTTTAAATCAATCATATCGGAGTGGAACCGGTTTTTCGCAATTACAGTGGAACCTCGCATAACGAGCATAATTCGTTCTAGAGTCTTACTCGTAATGCGAAACACTCGTTAAGCGAAACAATTTTTCCCATATAAATTAATGTAAAATACGATAATGCGTTCCATACCAAAAAATACTCAAAATTTTTTAGATGTAACGTTTATTAGTTAAATAAAATTACTTATACATAAATTCTTAAGGAGCAAAATCATCCATATGTAGTTTATTATTTACGAATCTCTGACATATCTAATTTTTTTAGCAGAAAGCTATCTAGCGACATTTGTTTTTCTCGGCGTTTCAAAATTTGCTGAAAATGTGTCACCGCATTGTCATTGAATAAATTTATAGCGTGCATAGCCACCGTCTTATCAGGGTGATGCTTTGTAACTTACGATGCAACAGTTTCCCATGCTTTCATCATTTCTTTCATTGCGCCAGAAGATTGTTTCTTTGCTGGTTCTTTGTCCTTCTCCATTGACAAACTCTGCTCTACAACTGCTTGCTGTGAAAGACACTGCAATTCTATTGGCTGTTCGTTGGTCAGCTCTTGGTTGTGCTCTTCCACAAGCTCTTCAATATCATTGTTATCCTCCATTCCCATGATATTGGCTTCTCGAACCATCCATGACTACCCTTAAATACTTATTTTTCGACCGTTGATGATCCTGGTGACGTGAAGATCCGAGTGACGTGAAGAGGGGACTTCCTTCCACGTCACTCGTTATGCGAAATGTTGCTCGTTAAGCGAGCCATTTTTTTACGATTTATTTTGCTCGTTATGCGAAATACTCGTTATGCGAGGTGCTCGTTAAGCGAGGTTCCACTAGTATACTCAAAAGGATCAATTTTTTTTTTTTTTTTTACTAATCCCAGATTGTCTAGCAAGGCTAGACAATCTCCATAAAACCAAAAATTTCCAAAAAAAAGGATCAAATAAAGTACACTCAAAAGGATCAAATAAAGTATCGAATTAAATCAGCTCTCTATTTTTATATAGATATTTTAATTTCTTTTAATTTAGAGCTAGGTTTGAAATGAGGTAAAGTTTTCGTATTTATCCATGACAAGATTAATGATCATTCCTTCGGGAGCTGGGTATTAAAGGATGAACTGACGGATTATTATAACTTACAAGTAACTTATGGAAAACGCAAAAAAGGAACAAACAGTTTCTTAAATCCAAGAAGAATTTTTCAAAAAATTTTCTTAGTGCATCCCTGCACTATACGGAGAATCGCCATGCAAAATTTCGGCTCTTTCGGTCCAGTGGTTTGGTCTGTGCGTTATCTGTCAGTCAGTCAGTCACGGAACTGTTTTATATATATAGATATATGCACTTGAGTTCAGATATTAATTTCGTTTCCTTCCTGATTACCTACTATACATGCTTTTATACTACGTTTTTGGCGATTTTTTTTCCCCAAATCTAGAAATAATTTTCATCTTGCTCGTTCAGGATTATCTCATTAAACTAGAGATAGCCTAAAAAAACTGGCAAAGGTTTTAAACAATCGGTATTAAAAACACGCTGCACAAGTCCATTCCTTAGTTGTAGGTATAGTGAAACTTCTCTGAAGCGGCCAGTCATGGTTCCGAAAAAAAGTGACCGTTTTGAGGGGTGGCCGGTGAATAGGGGTTAATTTCTCTATGATGGCCAGTAATGGTTCCTAAAAAAGTTGCCGTTGTGAGGGGTGGCCGTTTAGAGAAGCTTCATTGTGTAACTAATGCCGCAATAATTCTTCCTTACAATACCATCATCAGTAATAATAATAAAAAAACACATGGTACCTTCTAAGAGAGTAAATAATTTCAAATTAAACTAATTTCGTTGAAATTCAAATAAATTTGACAATAATTGATTTTCTTGGGAAGAGAGAAAAATCCAAACTTATATAATGTACATTTTCAATTTTTATACTGCGATTCACTTTTTAAAATAACTCCAGTCTTATAATTTCGTTCGAAAGCTCTTGATGTTTCTGTGCTTAAAATAACTTAGGCCCTTTTAATAAATATTTTTAAAGGCGTCTATTTTTTTTATGAATCCTTACTTTTTACTTCACTGCATTTTCGTATATCAGACAATTTGCGTTTTACTCAGATTTTTTTTTCCTTCTAATCTTTTCCTTTCGATAAATGGCATCACCTTTGAGTCTTTGATATGGCTTCAGAAAACGGTTATGGAGCTAAATATGATGCAATAAATCATGATGCACTGAAAATGGTTCTTCATTCCTTCGTCGTCGGTATGGAATGCTTTTCAAAGCTCGGATTTCAAGGGACATTAGAATTGAATAATGTCGATTTGTAGTCAGAATTTTTTTTTCTGGAATTCTTTTCTCTATTAAAAAGCATTACTTTCACTCCATTTTTTATATGTTCATAAATCATAACTATATCTACGTCATTTGAAATTTAATCAGAAATTTAAATTAATAACGATTCAATAACGATTCAATTTTTGAATTTTTGTAAACTTTTTAAAAATACTTGATGGCATCATCTCTCTTTCTGTGCCTTCTAGTTCATTTCCCATTAGAATTTTTTTTAATGTGAACTAAAAAGTCCTTAATTACTGTCATAGCTGTCTGACTGTGCCCTCGACAACTGTTGCAATAACTATTGCAAGAGAAAATGAAATTTTTGAACAATGTCTGTAGCCGTCGACAAAAAAAAAGGAGATATTGAATGTTTCTACTTTTGTCCATGAGTAGCTCTAATTTAAAAATTCAGTATTGCTTAATTGTTTATCTTTTGTTAAAGTATATTTTCGATAATTTTTAATATTACTGCTATAAATATTTTACACGCATGCTAATATTCATACCATATGCTACATTAAACTTTTCAGTTATTATAACTGTATTTTTCAGAATTTTTTTTAACTTCTATTTACCCTTTTAATTTATTCGGGCCAGAGGTAGCCTAGTGCTAGCGCGTCGGCTTTCGACACCAAGGTTGCTCAGATCGTACGCCATTAAACCCATTATTGTCTAGGCCTGATATGGGCACGTTAAATACGTAGATCGGAAAGTCCCTCTATGAGGTCAGAAAGGGTGGGCGAAGGTACAATTCCCCCCATATGTCGCCCTTAGACGTGATCAGTCAAAATTGAGATGGCACCTAGCTAAAGTCGGACTCCGATCCATTATTACTATTATCACAATTATAACAATGAAAGTACTGTAGTTATAGTTTGTTTAATGTCAAGTAAACAAAAAAAATTTCAGGTAGTGTCTCTTCTAACGAAACTACCACGGGTTAATAACGTAAGATTACTTATCGTTGCTTACCTCTTTTGTATGTATATATGTATGGATGTGTTATGTATATATGTATATGTATATATATATACATACACACACACACACACATATATATATATATATATGTGTGTGTGTGTGTGTGTGTGTATATATATATATATATATATATATATGTATGTATGTCAAAATTTTGACGCATTTTGGTACTTTTCTGTTTAACTGTTTAATGCTTGCCCAAGCAATACAGACTGGGTTTGGCGTGCTGCCAAAATTATAACTCGCGACGACGGACGGTTTTAAAGTCTGAAATATTGCTTTCCGGAGGACTGTTAGGGAGGAACGTAATCCTACGTTAAAGAATTTTTTTGTTTACATGACCATTATATTACCAATATATTATAATTATACCAATGTAATATCATTATTATTATTATTATTATAGTAATTATGTTTTTTTAAAGTCTCATTATACCTTTTTACTAGTTGTAACATCACATGTGAAGAACATGAAAAGTATGTGTTTATTAAAGATTTTATTGCTGAAATTGTTATTATGACTATTATTATTTTTACTATTATTATTATTATCATTGATTTTGTTATGTTTTCCATTAATACTATACAGAAGGCAAATAAAGTAAATTCTCCCTGGCTTTACTTCGCGAGTTAAAAACGCCATCAGATCACACTAAAATATTTCCGTGATTGACCCGTGCTCTTCTTGTTAATTTGAGCCATTCACAAGCGAAATCGGTTAAGTCCATGTTTTGAAATTTTTGAAATTTTAGTGTTAAGCACTTGATAGACTCGAAACTTTTTATATTCATAATAAATTTCCCAAATAAAGATTAACACCATTCAAGGACAATTTTTTTTCTTTCGTTCGTATAATAAGTCACTTTTTTTCAGAGGTCAATCAAGTTCAGTCCATACTCTAATGTAAATCATTGCAATAGTGCAATTCAAACGAAGAATCAAGTACTCGAGTATAACAGTAAATTTTTAAGTGTTGTTTCATCAATCTTTAAGTGTTGTTTCAGTAAAATAAATGAGTCCGTTACAGGCTAACTGCTGCAGAAATAAGTACTTGGGAATTATTAAACAATTATTTCAATTTTTTTTTCTGTAGTAAAAAAATAATTTGAAGACTGAATTGGATATCATTACTTCTTTTCACTTACAAGCCAAATCGGTAGATCCAAAAAAAATTTTAGAAATGTTAGTGTCGGAACACTTGACTGACTCCTAACTTTTTAAATTCATAAAAAATTTTCCAAATAATAAGGATTAACACCACTAAATGACAAAAAAAGTTTTGGTAGTCGAAAGATAAGTCACTTTTTTTTTATGTTAATCAAGTTAAGTCCATACTCTAATGTAAATTGTTGCAATAATACAATTAAAACGCAGAAGCAAGTAGTTGATGATAACGGTAAATCGTTTAGTGCTGTTCCCTCACAAAAAAAAAATAAAATAAATAAAAATAAAAATGAGTCAGTGACAGTCTAATTGCTGCAGAAGTTGTACTGGGAAATTATTAAACAATTATTTCAATTTCCTTTCTGTTGTAAAAAGAAATAAAATTCTTTTGGAAATGATTTGATGATAGAGGAAAATTAATTTATAGTTATATTCAAGAATTAAAATTAAGACAGGGTTGTAAATAAAGCTAATAAATCAATATCAATTAAATCATTTACAATTTACTTTAGGGATGGAAGGATTTGCGTTGTGTATAATATAAACAAGCATGCAACAACCCATAATAAAATAAAATATATAACCAGGTTCGTTTACTGTTTGCTCTACAGTAGTTGCTATGAGTCATGAAATAAAAAAAGACAATTTGTGAAAATAGAGGAAAATTACTTCCCTTGAAATGAGATGACCTAGAAATAAAATAAAATCTCCAAAAAAATCAAATCTTTAAACAGTCATGTTGAAGACTGAATTGGATATCATTATTTTTTTCCACTTGCAAAATCGGTTAAGTCCCTTAGTCACCACAAAATTGTAATAATACTAACGATTACTCCATCTTATAGATTTTATATGTCGTCGGATAAAAGCTCCATCTGCAATAATCTATATATATATATAAAAAACAGTTCCGTAACTAACTGACTGACTGACATATCACTCACAGACCAAACCGCTGGACCTAAAGGGCTTAAATTTCGCATAGCGATTATTCTCATAGTGTAGGGGTGCACTAAGAAAGATTTTTGAAAAATTCTTTCTAGATTTTTTTAAATTAAATTTTGAAGCTGTTTTTGTAACATTCTTTAAAGTTTGCATTTAAAATAATAATCATCTGAGGGTTATAAAATTTATATCGCGAGAAAGATCATAAAAATTCCTTTAAAATGAAATCTTTTTCGAATCTTTACCTTCCTCTTTTGATTTTTGGTGAATTTTTAAAGATTAATTTTCAGAATTAAATTTATTCAATGCTGATCACGTGGTTTCTTTTCTTTTTGTTATACTTTAAATTAATTTCACGTCACGACTATAACAACGAAATAAATTGACAAAATATTTTTTTTCTAATGCGGCAGACGATTGGACATTATCCCAAAAAATATTAAAATACAGTAAAAGAAATGTTCCTCAAGCTGTGCTATATTAACTGTACTATATTCTTTTGTATGTTCTATTAGATTTAATTTCAATATTATCTTCTATATTATTTTGTCTATAAAATATCTGTTACGATTTTTTATAAATATATATTTTTTTTTTGTTTTTTGGCATTAATTGCATACATTGACAGTTGTATTTATTATAAATATATTTTGTTTTGCTTTTGGAATTAATTGTATACATTGACCGTTGTACGTATGCAAATTTAATGTACTCCGTAGCGAAGCACGAGTACTCAGCTAGTACATTATACAATGTTTATTTGGATTTATATTTTTAGGGTAATTTTAAAAAACAATGCATATTATCCCTTCTCTCCTTTTTTTTTGTTTTATGCACTGGACCGATTTGGCAAGTGAGCTGTTCATTTAAGCAGTATAAGCGCAATATCAAGGGAAGCACGTAATGCATATCTGGCTTATAATAAACCTTTCAACATCTCATTCCGACGGCTCGACCCAGCAGCCTACCAAAAAGCTTACACTGTGCATGTCTGATGAGCTTTCATCAGAGCAAATCACACAGATATAAATCGATGATACCATCTATGAAATATTGCATCAGATGGCCAATCTGGGCAGGTGTAAAGTTGGTTCCTACAAGATACCAAAAAAAAAACACAACCCGAGCTGAGAGACAAAATAATCAATACAATTTAATCGATGAACCTCCCCCCCCCCCACCCCTAAAAAAAACAATAAATTTTCACCCGAAGTTCCATCTCAATTAATAGCATCTCAAAGTCACTTTTATCGCCTTTTCGATCGGTAACGGCCTAATAAATGACGTCGTGAAAAGTTTCCGGTAATGCGTACTGGTGACGCGAATAATTTATCGGTCGGATCTCGGTTGTCGGTTTTATAAGGCAGACCTCACGACGTTCTCACATTCTGCCGGCACGAGCTGTACCGTAGATGTGTGCACTTCGGGACATTAATATTCCGAACCCGACTTTCAACACTCCGTGTGGCAACGCCTCGACGGGGCGTTTGATTGGTTTATCGGAGATTGTATCTGTACCTGTATAAATGATGATAAAAGGTAAATAACATTATGTCTGATATTTCAGATATGGATCTGGTGCCCATTCAAATAAGGAGCCTGCAGGGGGAGAACGAATCAACTGTGGGTGAATTAATCAGCAATATAACATTAAAACTGTGAGTTTGGTTGTCTGTAATCCAATACAACAAAAGCAATAGTGCCCTGTTTGTGAGAATAAGGTACACATCATATAGATAGAAACAGAATAAATGAAGGTACTCTAATATTGGGCTAGGCGTAACCGAATTACGAGTATTTTTAAGGTTGCGGTCTCCATTAATAACCTCTTCGTCATTTTTTGGCTGTCTTTGGCGATAGTCCGATTTGAAAGATTACCAGCAGGAAGAGATGAAGGAACTGCACTCCATGTGACAAGCCCTCTCATGCAGAGTTTCCTGACCATGAACTCATACGCCAAATGCGATGGTATCGTGAAAAATTGTTGGATGACAGGAGACAAGAAAGTAGAAAGCTCATTGGATGATAAATTGATCCGAGAGTTCAAGCAAAACTAGCACTATTGAGAAATGTTAACTGCAAGTTTATGATTAGCAAGCTACAGTGGTTATAAATGTAACAGAAACATCGCTTAAGAAAGGCGCATGAGCTACTGCGCATGCGAATCCCGACGATGACGTCAACCGCGAGCAGCGGTACATAATACAGTGAAGTAACGGCCTATTCACATAGAATCCGCCAACGTCAGCGTAAAAATTTTTAACCAATCATATACCAATCATTGACCCATTTAACCAATGAACGCCAACGGAATCTTTAACGCTGGTCAAGGTCAAGGTTCTTGGTTGCATGAGGGACCAAGCAGAAAACTGAAGCAGTCAAAAAGCTTTGAACCTCAGTCGGAATGGGGAAAAGAAACAATCATAAAAGGGGTTTCTGTAATAAAATACGCCAAATGCAACCGAGTGATGGGGAGGGGGGAAGACACGCACGAATCAACGTAGATCCGAAACTGACTACATTCAGACGAGAGCAGTGAGAAAACCGTTACCACAGGATGAAAAGTGGTAAAGCGGCAACGACATTGAACCTTGAAGATGAGGAGAGCGCTGGCGGAATCTATGTGAACACGTCCTAAGAGTATCAGCTACCCCGAAGAAGAATTATTCTAGATGTAGAATGAGCTTTTGTGATATTAATGTGAAAAATGTCGGATCTGGGTGACTTGGAAATGTATGATATTTGGCGCGAGGCTTTCGGGTGCTTCTGAAGCTAAAACAGCTGAAACTGTCGGTGTGTCTCGAGACAGTGTAAGATTACGACACTGTGTACCAAGGTACAACCCTCTTCATGCGAAGTCACGTTAAGTCGTCAACGTGGGAAAGGCGAAAAATTTGGCTTGGACTGTACAGCGAAAACGAAACATTGCAATGCCCCAAGTAGTAACAAAGATGAATATGAGCTGTAATGATCTTGTTTCTGTAATAGCAGTTCGCCGAGAGATGCATAAAGTCAGTATTTATGGTTTTGCTGCAATACAGAGCCACTTATTACTCGCACTGACACCAGTGCATCAAAACGTGTCAGTCGGTGTCACAAACATAAACACTGGAGCTTAAGGGATTGGAAACACGTCATCTGGTCTGATGAATCAAGTTGAATCCGAAGCATACCGTCTTGCCTGCTTAGTACCCACTGGTGCCTTTCTGATGATGTGGGATGTTATCTTTAGTCATTCCCTTGAAATTGTTCTTCAGCGTCCTGTGATATCAGAAGTCTACTAAACCAATGTGTCGGACCACATGTATCTATGGTCAAACGTTATTCTCTAATGACCGTCTGTATTTTCAAAACGAAAACGAACCCTTACAATTTTAGCAGAAAATACATCCCTGTATATTTCTACTCGGTTAAACCTTCTTACATTACAAGGAAGAGGAAACCGTAGGAAATGGGATGGGCCATTTGAGAAAAGTGGAAACAGGAAGTGACATAGATGATTATTTGAAACACAGAATTTCAACAATCAGTTAGGATATCGCATTATTTTAAGACATGCCGAATACAACTGCTAATTAAATTTTATAAGTAACATTTTCTTAAGGTTTACTTCAGGCCCAACAAGACCTTTGGAGATAGAAGGTGACATTCCTCGGAACTCTGGGCTTGAGGATCCCGGGTTGGATTAACACAAGTTCTCTTGACCTGTGAGGTCTATTGCAATTTTTTCCAGCCCCAGCCTCTAATCGTAACACGTACCTGGTCCACACAACACTGGTTAATATCAAAACGTTTTTCATTCAAATAAAATGGTGAAGAATCCTTCAAATTAACTACACAAACATAAGATTGCAAAAACCAACAAGAAATACATCTTCAAAGTAGATTTGGACCTAGGTTTCACCCTGGGCAAGGCACAACCGATGAGTAGGCTGGAGGGAAAGGAATTCCAAGTATGGAATTTCTCTAAATTTTTACTGATGACTGAAAAGAGTGAAGTCGATCAACCCATTTCGGAAAGAACCATCAACTATTATGAATTGTAGTACAAAATTTAGATCGCAACATAAGACAAAATGCATAAATCTTGGTAATTTTACCTACTTAGGTCCCAAGCTACCTGCACGTTGGAGATGTATATTTCTGCTTTATGCCACACCCTTTGGCAGGCTTTATGAATTTTGTCATTGCCTTATATTTTGCGTCAAATTTTTTTTAGCCTTCATAATGATCGCCGGATAGATTCATCTGCACGCTCCCATTCGGTAAACTCTGGTGCGCTGTTATTGACCCCGGTCCTCCATCACGGGAATGATAAGCGCAGTCTGACCTCTTCTGTTATTTCTTAATTTCAAACGCAATTATGATCTGCAGTTAATCCCCTCTCGACGTCAAATCATACCGGGAATTTCATCTCTCCCTCTCTGTGGCCATTCATCAAGCCCTCCGGATGAGTGATCTTTCAATCTGTCGCTTTCAATCGACGTAACGCGCTGAAATATCTCGGCGGCCCATTGGGAGCGGGTTCCCGCCGGCAACACTTTGGCAGCTGACATATTGTTCCATTTGTCAACCGCATGCGAAGCGATTTGTTCGAGGGGACTTTAATTTTAGTCGATTGGGGAGGAATTGATTTTGGCGATATATTGCGAGGCAGGAGGAAGAAAAAAAAGGGGAGGTCATTAATTTAACCGTGGAAGTGTTTCTATTATGACTGAAAATCCGTCGTTGTTTTCGCGCGGAACAGTCGGTTGCCACGTGGTAGGGAGCTACACCAAATAATGGGGTTCTTTTAAAATCAGTCATGAAATTGCCGGCCGGTATTACTTTTGCATCTCATTTCATTTCTTGTAACACCAGTGACGTAGCGAGTATAATTGGCGCCCGGGGCATGATACCACTTTGGTGCCCCGCATGGTCTTGTGGACCAAATGATCCAATAGTCTTGGGGACCATTTGGTGTCCCTCTGCGAGTGGCGCCCGGGGCATGATAGACCCCCTTGCCCCTCCCCCTCCCTGCTATGCCACTGTGTAACACGGAGTAATATCGAGAAATAGAAAAACTTTTATATTTGTTGTTGTTGTTTTTTCTAATGCCCCCTGGCTGGAAGTATTCTAGACCAGGTCCATATACGCCAGTGGTTCTTAACCGGGGATTCGAGAGAGCATTTCTAGGGGTGCGGGAGAAGGTTCTAAATGTTTAATGAAAATTTCCGCCAAACCGCTTATGATAAACCTTCCTTATTCTCTTCAAGTTGAAAATGGGAATTTAGCAAATTTTCCTTTTCTGGATTCAATAACTTTGGAAAATGATAAAAAATCAATTATACACTAAATTAAATTACACTTCCACCAATTGAGTGAATCATTTGGTGGATACTTTTCCACGGGAAATATAAGCAAAGTTCATACTCAATCCATTTTTGCTTAACCTAAATTCAATGGACGATAACGATCATTAAAAGACGATCTTATTGCAATGCGAGCTAATGCACGCATTGAAATGGAATTGGAAAAACTGGACTTAGAACAGTTCCGGTGTACGCAGTTATAACTTTATCCAGAATTGGCAAAAGCAACATTAGAGACACTTTTACCATTTGCCACCACTTACCTTTGTGAAATGAGTTTTTCATCACTTTTGCACATCAAAACAAAAGCCAGAAATCTCTTAAATCCATCCGATGACTTACGCATGGCTCTTTCAAAAAAAGAGCCTCGTTTTAAAAGGATAATTATGAACAAACAAAAATAACGTATCCATTTCAAATGTAGGTATTGTTTTATATGTAATAATATGCTATGTATTGTAAATCTATTAATTTTTTCTGCAATAAATAATTTATCTTGCTATAAATGTCTTTTCCTGAATAAAAAATAGAAACGCCTTTTTCAAGGGGGTGCGAGAGATAATTTTTAGATTCAAGGGGGTGTTGACTATTAAAAAGGTTAAGAAACACTGATATAGGCTAATGGACTCAGGGGTGCGGCTCCGGTTTATAATGTCACCACAATGGTTGGAGTCCGAATCAGCCAGGTGCCACCAAAATTTTGATTTAGCATTTTACTAGAGAATTAGATTAGGGTAGAGAATTAGGAGATATTTTTCAGAACAAAAATTAAAGGAATCAGTTTTGTGTTATTGTGAAAAAATGATATGAAAGTGACATGTTAATGAAATGAATGTTAATATATGGGTAGAAATATAATTTGTAAATATTTTAGACTTTAAATGAGTAGGAAATGTTTTTAAAATGTAAGGTTGTGAACATTGTTTTGAAAATGTGAATTTTTTTGATATTTTGTGGCAAATACATTGAAGTGTTAGGTATTATAATACGAATTCAAAATAATGGTGTGTGATTTAAAATGAAGTAATAAATATGAAAAGGTTAGGTAGTTTTTAAAAAATTTTTGAACTGGATAGAAAGAAAAAATTTGTGTTTCATGTGGAACTGAACTTTTCAAAAAAAAAAAATATTAACACTCATTGGTGAATACTGGTTTATGTGATATTGTCATCAAGATGATATAAAGTGACAAACTGTGATATGAATCAATGGAGCCAATGAAGGACATTTCCTCTGCCGGTGTTGCAAATTGTCTATATCCGAAATAAACAATTTAAATAGAAAGTCAGATGTCAAGCATGACAATTATGGACTCGCTGACAGTCGAAAATATAAATGAAGCAGATGTATGTTAATTGAAGCAAATGTTTTATGTTACTATTGTGTTTTTTTTTAATTTTGTATTTTCAGAAAATTTTGATATTGTCAAGGAAGGTATGAGAGTTGATGGTAAGACAGAGAGTATAAGTATGTTTTATGCTCTTAATATCGTGAAAAATATATTGAATATATTAGTTAGAAAACATTGAAAGCTTTGCAAGGAAGGGAGTGTCTAGGGAGTATGATTTCGAGTTGATTTTACGAGTTTGCTTTGAAATCCAGTTCTGAGAGGCAGTGTTTTGATAGAGACTTAGGCGGAATAGGAGTTCAGGAGTTGTTTTGAGTGGTGGTTTTAGGTTATAGGCTGTGCATTCAGTTTTCGGAGGGAAGGGCGTATGTAGTAAAGCGCTTTTCATAAAAAAGCTGGCTTTATTGCATGTTTGTGTTAGAAGTCAGAATCGAATTTAACGCCGACAGATAATTATTGGGTAGAGAGGCGTTATTTAGGTCGTTGCCCGTTGCAAGACAGTTTTATGAGGTTTGAATATGTGAAGGTCTGAGACACAGATAAGATGACTGGAATCGAAAGGTGACTTTATGTTACAAAAGCCCTTTATGTTAGATTTATGACAGTACGGATTGTAAAATAACCACGTGGAAACCTTGGGTGGTCACAGGGGCAGGCAGTGAGGGCGTAATGTTTTTGGGTTCAGTAGCCAATAAGAAAGTGAGAGGGGAAGAAAAGCGACTGAAAATATTCCTGTGTTCGGAATGGCTGGAGAAGTTTATGAGGGTGGAGTCATTGGTGAGAAAGGGGATAAAAATAAAATATATAGAGGAGATCTTTGAAAGATAAAGAAAAGAAGAATCTTGATCGGGGAGGCTGTAGGTTCCCCATCTCCAGTACTACTTAAAAGTTATTTTAAGTAGACCTGAGGCTTCAACATAAACCCGTTTCCGGCGACTGTTTGGGTGGAGAGAAGAGCTCCCCATATTCATAAAACAACTTTTAGAAAACGATTGCGTCGGCTAAGTCACATAGAGAGGCCCGCATTTGAATTGCCGTAAAGACGAAGAGACCAAGTCGAAGGCCAAAGTGCACGGTCAGAATTTAAGGTGAAGGAGAGACCAACATCCAGTGCCACGACGAGAAATTATCCCCATCTTGAAAGAAATAGTGAGGTTCCACGACGAGGAGAGACCGACATCCAGTGCAACTACGAGGAGTAATCCCCATATTGAAAGAAATAGTGACCACCCCCATGCCCAGTGAAGCAGTCTGACTCCGAACCCTCGGCGAGGCGAACAGGCCAAAATAGCAAATAACTAGATGAAGTGAATTTGAAGTGAGTGTTGAATCTAATTTTGATCTGTTCAGTTCCAGTTTGAGCTAGGTAAATTTGATTTTATTGTAAGGGCTGAGAGTTAAGTGAGATAGTGTTTAGTGTTAAACTAATATATAAACATTTTTTGATTTTTGCTCGGGACGCTCCCTAACCTTTGAAAAGTAGTTGTGAATACAATTTGTGAGAGATAAATATATTGTGCATTAATTTTGAAAATGAAAGATTTTTTATACTTGTAAATATTAAGCATATGTAAATAAACTAAGTTTTTTTATTTTAAATTCTACTAGCTTGTCTAATTGAAAGTTTTTGGTGTTAAATTACCTGATTTCAAATTGAGAATAGTTTAATTGCTTGGTTCTGGCAAAACAGTTGTTCGTTTGCTAAATTTGACATCCAGAGCTTTGGGTAGTATTCAAAAAAATAATTTAAAACACAACGCACCCAACTAATCCATTTTTTAAAAATATAAGAACTAACCCTAAATGATTTACGATACATGCCCAACCAACTAAAGCTGGATGTAGCAACACGACAATAACCCAAGAGCATCGGAAGACTTAGCACTAGTTTCTATAGAAAAGACGGTATTTAACACAATTAATTATAGAAATGCAATAGAGATATTTTCTGCATTAAAGGCTCGAAGAATGATTTAGTAATTATTTTTGTTACATAATAATTATATTCAAATTAATTTACTTTTTCTGCTTTTTTTAGTTTCTGTAATTTTTAAAATGTTGATACTTTTTTAAAATACATAAAACTTTTTAATTAATACATAGTTTTCCCAAAATGATCGCTATTTTAAAAGCATGCTATTTTTAATAGAGATACGTTCATTACGTCTGTAGATTATACCTATAGAGCAGGGATTTCCAACGAGGTCCAGGTGAACCCCTTGGGGGGTTGATGGAAGTTTAAAAAGGGCCTGTAGTATTCCAGGGGTCTATTGGGGACCTATGATATTTTTTTCTGTTTTAAAATTTAATTCTTTAGGAATGTAATTATTAGATAGTATCCGTTTGAATATGTATAAATACAGATTTGCATAGGGCGGAGTGATCAGCATATCTAAAGTCGAATGTCATGACGCTTTTGTATATGCCTCGAATGCCGCCATCGGCTTTTATTTGCATACCAACACTAGGCAGAACTGGGGAAATCCACTGGACCTTAAACAGCACATGGGTCCTCCCGATGCAACCAATCAGAAGAAGTTTCGTTTTTCTCTTGGCGATGTTTGTGCAATTACAATGTGTGTTTTTGAAATCCTATTTATATTTATGAAATAAAAAATGAAAATAGTACAAAAATAATAACACATAAACCTAATGAACCACTTTTTCTTATTTTTTGTTCATATTCTTAGTAAAATTGTTATCTTTGAGTATTTTGTGTGCAATTATTAGTATTATAATTATGTTATATGCTGTATATTATAGAGAAAAATGTGAGGGGGTCGATGAGGAAAATCATTCTTTTAAAAGGAGTTGATATAGGGAAAACGTTGGGAATCCCTGCTGTAGAATCTCTCCAAAATTTTGAAAATATGCCGTTTTTAAATCTTGCCTCAGGCGCCAAGACGGATCTACCCGGCTGCCTATCTGCCCTTAAGGCTGTTTTGTACTAACCCTATTGGATTCGCTCACCTCAATATGGAGAAAATGTGTCTACTATTGACAGCTACATAAATGCTGATAATCCGATGAAAATGGTATTTTCAGATAGCCTGAACTTTTCTGTACCTTGCAACAGCATTCATTATAAAAATTTCGCCCACCAAAGGAATTTAGGAGCGTTTAAAACACACTATACCAGATTTTTTCCCCGAAAAATTTAAATTTTAAAATATTATTTGCAATTTTTTTTAGCGAAAAATGCCCCAAGGTGTAAAATTTCTTTCTCTGTTACGGAGTACAATTTTTAAAAAAATTCTTTAAATCCAAATTAGCAATCCTTGGGCACATTTTCTCCGTGAGTTAACAATGAGGTGAGCGATTCCAATAGGGTTAGTACACAGCAGCCTTAAAAAAATTCGGGTTAGATTTTACACCCATATTCCCGCAAAACTTGCACATTAGTTGAAGAGTATATACATCAATCTAATCAGAGTGTAATTCGTAAATCATGCCGACCACTGCGAATGCATAAACGGCAAGGTTATGTATATAAGTCACATTAACTAAACAAAACAACTTAAGTTCAAAAATAACATAGTAATTGCCTAGCCATATCCGTGGCAACAGACTCTCTACTTGGAGGTCTAAAACAAATTAAATTTTCGAGCTGGCCGTTTCCGGTTCCAGTCGACTTTTTCCTTTCTGTATTTATTTCTGATTACAGGCAAAGTCTAATCAGAGTGTAAAAACTGTAATCAGGAATTATACAATTCACGTATATGTCATACTACCGGGCGCTACGTGTTGCGAAAATCGTAAATAGACATTACTCCTTCAATCAGTCCCCCGCCCTAAACTTCGCGATTGACAGAAATGTATCGCAATAAACATATTTAGTATTTATGAAATCTGATGATACTACATAGGTTTGTTCAGGCTGATTTTCCACCAACAATGCGAAAATGTGTCTCATTTTTGCCAATCAGCTTGCTTTTTATAAAAACAAAAATTCGCTGTAAATGTGAAAACTTTGCTCTGAAATCTCCGATCTAAATTTTTTTTCAATTTACTGAGTACACATTCCACTGAATATCTAATAATTCAATTAACTACAAATTATGAACCTAATAATTCAGCTCTCCGCACACAGTGTTCAGACTAGCTTTGCTAATTACAAACTTCCCCACACAATAGCCTCTCTTTTAATTGCCACAATACACTAATCAATAAATCCTTTACATCGCATGACAACCTCCATAAAAGAGAGTATTTTTTTTTCACATATTATACTTCGAATGAC
Organism: Dolomedes plantarius; assembly: GCA_907164885.2. NCBI lineage: Eukaryota > Metazoa > Arthropoda > Arachnida > Araneae > Dolomedidae > Dolomedes > Dolomedes plantarius. Next base: position 172,845,532 of record OU015496.1, on the reverse strand, counting down.
GTCATGGAATTTTTATCTCGCAGCTATCAGCATCAAGCATTTGGATATTTTTTTGGATTTACTCTATTTCTTTTTTTTTCATTCAAAACAGATAAGACGTTTCGGTGTTTCCGAAATCCACCCGTTTTCTCTTCTAAATAACGACCCGAAATATTTTATGCCAAAGTAACTGCTTACGGTGTTGCGGTCTTAGAATTTATTTATACTTCATCATCTGCCTTTTTTTTGTATGTTTGTGTAAAGGTTTGTTTGTTAAAACATTCTCCAAAAAAAAGTACATCTATTTTCTCGGCTTAAAATATAGCACACAGCTTTCACAATAAAATAACATAAACCTCGTGTTTCTGCAAAGATTAGGTAGCCAGATTGCAAATTCTTTTGAAATAGTTCAAGAATATATATATATATATATATATATATGTGTGTGTGTGTGTGTGTGTGTATGTATAAATATATATAAGTATGTATGTGTATATATACATATATACATATATATATATATATATATATATATATATATATATATATATATATATATATATATATATATATATATATATATATATATATATATATATATATATATATATATATATATATATACACACACTGCTGGCCACTGTAAATGCAACACCCTGAAGGAAACATGCAAATAACATGAAATTTACAACATGTATTAGCGGAGGTGAGATATGCAAAAGATTAGAATTTCAGCGCAGACGCACATCACGCGCACCTGTGGCGCCACTGCTGAACAGCTGCGTTATGCACCGCCACACTGGTCCTGCACAGGGTATTATGGTATGGGGCGGTATTAGATATCACTCTCGCACACCTCTAGTACGCATTGCCGGTACTTTAAACAGCCAGCGCTACATCTCCGAGGTGCTGGAGCCAGTTGTCCTTCCTAACCTTCAGGGCTTGCCCACAGCCATATTTCAACAGGATAATGCACGACCACAAGTGGCACGCATTGCCCAACGGTTCTTCGTCAATCGCCAGATTGAATTGCTTCCCTGGCCGCCTCGCTCTCCGGATCTTTCGCCGATAGAAAACATGTGGTCCATGGTTGCTCTACGATTGACCCAGATTCCATCCCCAGCTGCCACAGAAGATCAAATTTGGCAACGTGTGGAAGCTGCTTGGTTTGCTGTATCCCAAGAACTCATCCAAAGTTTCTTTGAATCAATGCCGAGGCGTGTGGCAGCGGTGATCTCCCACAATGGCGGCGCTCTGGCTACTGATTTTGGCAGGAACCACACTTCACAGAAGTCTATAAATTTAATCATTTGATACTTGGTCAACATGTTATCTACAAAATAAATTTTGTTGTGATATCTCTTGTCTTTCTTGGTGTTGCAATTTGGGTGGCCAGCAGTGTATTTTATACATATATATATATATATATATATGTGTGTGTGTGTGTGTGTGTGTGTGTGTGTGTATAAAATTCAAATAAGGTATGATTATTTTACATTTTTGAAAGTTTATTTGTGCTTAGAAGCAGTGGGGGGCCAAACGGTCCATGGGTGGTCTAATTATAATTTCATAATCGAGTTACTTCTCCACAAAGACTTATACTTTATTCTCCTACTTTAAATAAATCTGCATAATCCCTAGAAGCAAACGATATATACCCCTTAAATTTTACATTAAAAAGGATTATTATCCGAAGTAGCTCAAAGACTTACCATTACATCTTGTCGTTTTAGAAATCAGATGTTCTCGTAAACAATTGAATCGTTTGGGAACTCAAAATGTCTGGAAATCCGTAGATAAATTAGGTCTTTAACTTCATAATGCAAACAGCTTTTATTTCCCCCGTTAACTCAACAAATATATGAAGTAAATACTCAGGCAGGGTACATCTATCTGGCCCGATCAGTAGTACATCCTTTAAAACTATGACTAATATCTTACAGCAATCTAATCATCTGGCGTCACAATTGGAGGGATTGATAGATACACATTCACTGAAACCTGTACTAGAGCAACTAAAATATAAAAAAAAATTCAAGCATAAAAATTTACTATACAGTTATCAATATTTTCAAAGCCGTTTAGAGAACGAATAGTTTCGCACTGTCAAAGGAATACATCAAAAATTGCTCGAATTTCATTGATCTTATACCAATCCATGTCTTATAGCAATCTAAGCAGCTGTCACGGCTGGCATCACAATTAATACACGGTCACTGACACCTGAACTAGAGCAACTTAGCGACAAAAATCTCAAGCATAAAAATTTACTATACAGTTATCTATACTTTCAAAACCGTTTAGAGAACAAATAATTTAGCACCGTCAAAATAATGCATCAAAAATTGCTCGAATTTCATTGATCTTATAGCAGTCTATGAGTTATAGCAATCTAAGCAGCATTCGCGGCTGACATCCAATTGATACACGTTCTCTGAAACCTGTACTAGAACAACTAAAATATATTAAAAAAAACTAAAGTATAAAAATTTACTGTACAGTTATCTATACTTTCAGAACCGTTTTGGGAACGAATAATTTGGCACCGTCAAAATAATACATCAGAAATTGTTGGAATTTCATTGTTCTTACAGCAATCTATGTCTTATAGTAATCTAAGCAGCTTTCACGTCTGGCATCACAATTGATACACGCTCACTGACACAAGTACTAGAGCAACTCAGCGACAAGAAAATCTCAATCATAAAAACTTTCTATACAGTTATCTCTACCAGTGGTACGTAAACTGTGGGTCGCTACCCACAGAAGGGTCAGGAAAAAAATCAGAGTTCGCGGATAGTCTAGAGCAAATTTATATACGGAATTATTTAATTAAAAAACATGCTTTGAAATTTCTATAATTGCATATATTTAATAATTTTATTTATATTTTTTATATGTTGAAAATATGTGATATTGTTAAATAAGGAATCAAACAGTCTTAAAGACTATATTGCTTCCATTGGCTTTTACCTATATTTGCGAGACTGGGTTTCAAATACCAGGGTTGTAAATAAAGTAATGGCAACATACCCGGAAAACATTTTTAATGAACGCAGCACAAGCAAAATTACATTACACTCCTTCAATATAATCACCAGCAAAGTCTTGTACCTTTTGTCAGATGTGAGGAAGCCGTAGGATACCGTTGACAAGGTGTTGTGTGTTGATGTCAGCGACGAAGCGCCCTAACGCTCGGATCACAGTCAGGAAATCGGATGCCTCGAAGGGTTTCTTTCAACTTGGGAAAGAGGTCGTACTCACAAGGACTCGTGTCAGGTGAGTACGGAGGATGTTCCATCACCTCCCAAGACCACCGTCGCAAAATATCATTTACAGCTCGTGCAACATGACAACGAGCATTGTCATGCAACACGATAGGGAGTTTGTCCAGCAATAAACGTGGACGTTTGCACCGTATAGCCGGGCGCAGATGGTGCTGTAGCCACGAGCCACCTCGATTGTAATCCCCTACCGCTGATCGCTTTTTGCAAACCTGATTTGGTGCGGTAGGAGCGACACTGTCCACTTCAACGTCACGCAGCAACTACCCCTTCTACTGGATGGACGGTTTTATGCACTCTACACATCGACAACGGCTCCACCTCACTCCTCCGATATCCTATTTGCGCATGCCTGATGTTCCACTACTTTCTGGGCTACGTTACCACTACTTTATTTACAACCCTCATAGGAGTACACGCGGATGGCACGCGGTTTACAAAAGTTTTCGCACAACTCATCAATACTTTCAAAACCTTTTAGAGATAACAGATAATTCGGCACCGTCAAAATAATGCATCAAAGGTTGCTCGAATTCCTTTGATAAAATATGTTATATTGTTTCAAGAGTTTTGGGACAGAAGATAATCCCTTAACTTTTCGATAAATCTTTAAGTGAACTATGCCTAATTCCATCTTATGCACGAGAGAGGTCCAGATGTCGAATGCAGAAGGTTGTGCGATTGATCGCACCGAACTTAGTTCCCCGACTTCGCGATCAATCCCACCGACAGAACGCATATTAAATGAGCTTCAAATTCAGCACTTGACATATAATTTTTATGAGGGTGATATTGATGAATTCTAAATTACGAGAACTCGCTAGAGTTTTCTGTAATTCAATATTATGTTAAAGTTTACTAACTTTCACTATTCTTTTATTTACATTAAAATATTTTGTTTTCAATTTAACTCCAACAGTACCTCTATAATTAAATTCTTTGTGTAACTTTTTAGCTTATATCAAAAAAAATTGGGAAGCTATTTTCCGACTTTCAAGGAGATAAACAACGTAAAAATAGTAGTAAGAACTACACATCCTTTTATCTACATTAAAATATTTTATTTTCAATTTAACTTCAACAGTACCTCTATAATTAAATTATTTATGTAACTTTTTAGCTTATATCAAAAACAAAATTGGGAAGTTATTTTTCCAGATTTCAGGGAGATAAACAACGTAAATATAGTATTAAGAACTGCACATAATTTTATCTACATTAAAATATTTTGTTTTCAATGTAACTTCAACAGTACCTCTATAATTAAATTCTTTGTGTAAGTTTTTAGCTTATATCAAAAAAAATTTGGGAAGTTATTTTTCCGGCTTCCAAGGAGAAAAACAACGTAAATATAGTATTAAGAACTGCACATCCTTTATCTACATTAAAATATTTCGTTTTCAATTTAACTCCAACAGTACCTCTATAATTAAATTCTTTGTATAACTTTTTAGCTTATATCAAAAAAAATGGGAAGTTATTTTTCCGGCTTTCAGGAAGATAAACAGCGTAAATATAGTATTAAGAACTACACTGCTCTTCGATAAATCAAACTATTAATATGTAGATAAAGTTGTTAAATTTTAGATTTAAAAAGAAAGGATGAGCACAGTTGGCCCTTGACTTTCGCAAGAAAAATTTTCACAGATTTGATTGTTATTCTCCAAGTTTGCAATTAGCAACGAAATAAAAATTTTATGGAGTTTCGTAGCCTACTGCTACACTAAAAAATAAAAGCTAATAAAACACGTACAATACAATACAATTTTTTTATGCTTCAGTAATGAATGAACACAATTTTTTTCAAGCTTCAGTAATTTTACTGCTAACAAAATACTATACATGCATTGTGGCTCATACTTTAAGCCAATCTCCCAATTTCTCTGTGTCTGTCACCCTACATTAGTAAATACAGTAATTTCTATTTTATAAAACGTATTGTAGAGAGGCAGGGAATGATTATCATTTTTGAGGGTGTCAAATAAAGTCTAAAACTTTAAGATATAAGATGCCAAGACATATTTGTAAATTTTTCCCTTCCGTAAGGGACGTTGCCCCAAATTTCCATAAATGTTTGATGGCCACCTAAACTTACATATCTGATTCAAAACAGATTTCGACCCATGATAAAAAGTTAATCTAAAATTTCGGTAATTTTTGGAGAACCTGAAATCTAAAAATTTGTTTTGCTTTATTGTTTTGTTTAATGTTTTCTTATCGTTTTACTCAATTAGGAAATATTCGGAGATTTTTAGAAATGTTGATATTGTTTGGAAATATTTTAACTTTTTAAGATCGTAAAGCTTACCTAACTCAATTATTTTACGTCTTGTCAATTATTTCAACACTGGAATTTTTATATTTACAGAATCATGATTTAGACCAAAAAAACACAATTTTTACATACAAAAATAAATACATATCGCCTCGTTTCAACATAAATTACATATATATATATATATACAATAACACACACACACACACACACACATATATATATATATATATATATATATATATATATATATATGTATGTATGTATGTATGTATATACATATATATGTGTGTGTGTGGCTTGTAAGAGAAGTGCCTAAGTCAGTTTTCTCCATCATGACTTTGTTTGCTTATGTCTCTTTAAAAAAAATTTTCAATTTAATAACAATTTAAGCTTACGGGGCCCATTTTTCCGATGCCCTCTTTAGAACGGCCATTAAAGGGGTTTTATATATATATATATATATATATATATATATATATCTAATATATAAAAATGAATGTTTGTATCTCTGTAATTGTATAGAAATCCACAGTTTAGGAGCAACGATCGTGAAATTTTACATACAGGCGTCTTTAAAAACAGCCGAGGGTCTGAAAAACTTCAAAAATCGAAATTAATTACCGTTCATTTTTAATTAATAAAAAACCAAGAATTTTGAAACTAAATGTAAGCTGTTACACTTTGTGGAATCACCCCTCTGAATATGGCGTCCACGTTAGGGTTAGCTGGCAAACAGCGAGCGAAAAGATAAAAATAAATAAAATCAAAAAGTTTCAAGTTATATATTAAACCAGAATAATAAATGAAAATAATAATCTTTCAAGTGAGATTTTATACTCTAAAATAAATCGGATCCAACGGCATATTGACACTACCACACGCGATGGAAAATTCGAATCAACCACGCTAAGTGTCACGAGATCTTTTTTAATCGCTACTACAACCCCCCTCGCTTATGTCTTTGTGTCTATTGAAGAGTTGAAGACTAAGCTTCTATCCTGCTAACTTATTTCTGACTTAAAACTCCTCTCACTCCATAAATACATGTATATTCACCAACCCATAGCAACTTTCCAGTAAACTTAGTCGAATATTTTCCTCTTTACTCAATAAAGTATCATGTCATTGTGGCGCATTCAGTAAAAGTTTTCTTTTATAACGCTACACGACGCGGGTTCGAATACGGATCGTTCAAATTTTGCTAAACCTGTATTTTCAGCTTTTTTATGGAGGCTTTTTTATTTCAGCTTTTATTTTATTATTTTTTTAATTATTATTATTATTATTTTTATTTATTATTTTTTTAAAATTATTTTTATTTTATTTTATTATTTTTAAAAATTATTATTTTTATTTTATTTTATTTTTCATATTATTAATGTGTATAACATTTCGTATACTTTTTTTTCTATGTTATTTATACTGTGTTTAGTTTTTTAATGGATTTGATAGGTTTATTATAAATTTATATATTTTATGTTTTACTTTTCAGGATTTTTTGTCCAATGATAAAGGCTAAATCTTTTCTATGTTATTTATACTGTATTTGGTTTTTAAATTGATTTTGGTTAACAAACATTCGACAATTTGACATTTTTACTTTTCAGCTTTACTTTTCAAAATTCTTTACTTTCCTAAAGACAATTTGACATTTTTCCTTTTCAGCTTTTAGTTGTTTATTATAAATGTATATATTTTATGCTTTACTTTTCAGGGTTTTTTTGCTCCAATGATGAAACGCTAAATCTAGCTGAATTCTGAAGAAATTATTGTAAATTTATGGTTTTTTATGTTGGGTTTTCTTTTTATTCATGCGTATAACATTTGACATGCTTTTTATTCTATGTTATTTATACTGTGTTTAGTTTTTAAATTGATTTTGGTTAGCAAACATTCTTAAAATCCCGGGCTTAAAATTATCACCTGTGTAGGTTGATAATTTATAAATTTTAAAACTGTTACCACATGTCTATTTACAGATCCACAAGAACTTTCCAATATTTTTAATTAATAAATAACTAACAACTTTTGAAAGATGCGATTCTCGATTCATAGGCGTTCAGTAGATGGCGCCACTATTTTAAACTTTTAGTATTCCAACCATAAGACAAAAAAATATATTTTTTTAAAAATCGTAAGGGATATTTTTATAGACAAAATAATGTAGAAGAAAATATTGAAATTAAATCTAATAGGACATACTAAAGAATATAGTACAGTTTGAGGAACATATCTTTTACTGTATTTTAATATTTTTTGGATAATGTCCAATCTTTTGCCGCATTAGCAAGAAAAAAAAATATTTTTTTTTGTCTATTTCGTTGTTACGTGACGATAAATTTATTTAAAGTACCAGATAAAGATCACATGATCAACGTTTAATAAATTAAATTGTAAAAATTAATCTTTAAAAATTCACCAAAAATTAGAAAATGGAGGTAAAGATTCGAAAAGAATTTCATTTTAAAGGAATTTTTATGATCTTTTTCGTGATATAAATTTTACAACCCTCAAATTATTATTTTAAATGTAAACTTGAAAAAGTTACAAAAACAGATTAAAAATTCAATTTAAAAAAATCTAAGAAAAATTTTTCAAAAATCTTTCTTAGTGCACCCCTACATTATAAGAAGAATCGCCATGCAAAATTTCAGTCCTTTAGGTTCAGCGGTTTGATCTGTACTTTGTATGTCAGTCAGTCAATCAGTCAGTTAGTCAGTTACGGAACTGTTTTATATATAGAGATTTTTATTACTATTATTATATCGTAACGTTTACTTCATGCGCACACATTATTTTCCTATGCTTTTTTTTATTATCTTTATAATAAGCGTAATTTTTATATGATTTTAAACAACAATCGTTTTTAACTGGCATTCAATTGGCTGTTAAAACTTTATTTTTACACCCTATTTAAAAGAAGTATGGTGTAAATTGTAGGGTGGAAAGTTGGTAAAATCAAAATTTTGTGCAATGTATTTAATTTCTCGATTAAAAGTAGTTTTTTTCTAAAAATTAATTTATTTCACTTGAAAAGCTAAAAATTTTATGCACGTGGTTTATATTATTATTACTATCTTTATATCGTAACGTTAACTTCATGCGCGAGCATTATTTTCTTATGCTTTTTTTATTATTATCTTTATAATAGCTTTATTTTCATATGGTTTTAAACAACTATCGTTTTTATTCATATTATGTTGGTTTTTTATTAATTAAAAATTAAGGGTAATTAATTTCGATTCCGGAAGTTCTTATCTTTATTTTCATATGTTTTTTCATTTACGAATTATTCAAATGTTGGTTAAAAAACTTTTGCGTAATTTATATATTTGTGTGTGTTTAATTATTGAAATTAATAAATTTATATTTCTGGAGAGGATGTTTCAGTTTTTAGTGGTACTATGATGAAAGGCTGAATATACCAAAATTCTGAGGAGTTTATTATGGAGAGAAAAGGAATTTAATATGTAGAGGATGTTTATAGGAGTTAAATGTGGAGAGGAGTTGAATGGTTTGCAGCCCTCAATCAAACACTTCATTTTTTAAGAGGCAACGCTGCAGTCATATCATTGTTCTATTGGAAATTTCTGCTTCTTTTTTTACCCCAATGATGAAAGGCTAATTCTAGCTGAATTCTGAGGAGTTTATTATAAATTTATATATTTATAGATTTCACAAGGTTTTTTTTCTGTTATTTATACTGTGCTTAGTTTTAAATTAATTTTGGTTAACAAACATTAGAGAATTTGACATTTTTACTTTTCAGATTTTAGTATTACAATGATGAAAGGCTGAAATTCTGAGACGTGTATAACATATCACATATATTTTTTATGTTATTTAAATTGATTTTGGTTAACAAAATACATTCTTAAAATCCCGGGCATCGCCGGGTACTTCAGCTAGTATATATATATATATATATATATATATATATATATATATATATATATATATATATATATATATATATATATATATATATATATATATATATATTATATATATATATTATATATATATATATATATATATATATATATATATATATATATATATATATATATATATATATATATGTATATATATATTCATTCTTTGGCCCGTATTCTTGGGATATATGCAATTCCAGCCCGTAAGGAAAAGGTAAAACCACGTAAGTCAGTCCCAGCAGTTTGACAAAAGTCGTCCACTTAAAGCTACAGTTAATGATCTACAGTCCCAAGTGAACTTCCTTGGTTCCCTTTTGCTTGTACCTCCATCAAGCACACCGGCAATTATCAGGCATTTAAAACTAATATCAGACGAAAATGTTAATAAGCGGAACTACTGGGATATGCTGATAATAATGATTTTGGGGGATCAATTTAGATGTCTTACGCCGTTAATAGACCTATCATCAGCAGGGGACCTACAGCACAGTCGAATCGTAATAAATGAGAGAGGCAAAGTAACTTGCTCGGAAGGATAATGGATTTCTTTTTCATTCTCTCTCTCTCTCTCTCTCGATTTTGGCAGTCGATTATTCCCAAGTCCTTCGGAAATAAGAAATAATAAAAAAAAAGAAAAATGAAGCCCGCGCGGGTTTTTGTGCAAATCAAGTAACAAACAAGAAGCTCGTTTTTTGAAGTTAAAGTTATTGGAAAGGCGGATTGGAGTAAGTTTGATAGCTTCATCGTAAAGTGAGAGGTCACGTTGAAAAAAGAAATTTTTATTCTCTCTGGATATTGCATAGTAACTTTTAAATACGTGGCAATCTTGGGTTTAATGACTTTGTTCGGGATGTATATATACAAGTCACGTGGGAAATGCTACTTAAAAGATTATATAATTAGCAAAATTCCCAGATAAGAAATTGCGAAAGGAAAAGGTGTGTTTTAAATTCAGTAGAATACATTTTTATTAGTATAAAATAATTTCCCTTTAAAGGGCATTTCTTGAAAAATTATGTTACATTGACTTCAATGAGATCCTTTTTAGTTAAGTAATATATATATTTATGCATATATATATATATATGTGTGTGTGTGTGTGTGTGTGTGTGTGTGTGTGTGTACCGGGTGCGTCATAAATTCATGCAAAGTTTAAAATTTCGTAATAAAAGAAATAATGCTCGGAAGAAGTTTCTGTTTGTGCCAATAGAATCAGAAGGACATTGGACTTTTTTCCATTAAAAAAAATGTTTCCAAAAGTAACCGAAAGAGATACTTTTTACACGTGATATTGAGACGTTTGAAGCAAATCGGGCTATCAATAAAACACCTGGCTGGAAATGGATCTGTCATTCCAATCCGGCGGCATGCTTTCTTTACCAGATCGAACGTTGGTGGTTAAACTTTTCTATAAGAATGGTGAATCTACAACTGTTGCATTGCGAAAGTTTCGCACGGAGAAAGGACTGAAGGCGCAAAAAAAATCCCCACGAGTCTCTTAATACGCAGCAGGTCTCCAGTTTGACACTTGTCGAGTGGACCGACTGTCCGGGACGACGTAATCTTATGCATTCTGTTTGTTTTTGCCTGATTTGCATAAAACGTCTCAGTATGACACGTGAGTGCCCTCTTTCAGTTACTTTTGGAAACATTTTTTTTTTATATATATTTGTCGTGAACCCTCTTTCTTACACCGGTTCACTTAGGTTCTTTTTCTCTGTGGCATAGGGACAAATGAGGTAGTGCAAAAATGAGTCGTCACTGAACAAGACGAACATACATTTATTTACAGATTTAACATTTAAACAATTTCACACATAACATAAAAATCACCGAAGACTGAGCACAAGGTGGGCAAGCCTGCAATATCTTACCAGACCTCGGCTATCCTACACTCTAATCTACACTCTAATCTAGTTACCGCTTAACTAATTAACTGGAGGCAAGACGAGCCTGCTTTAATCTTGCCAGGCCTCCTGAAACTACTCTCAGAGATTCTCTCTCTCTATCTTAACTTCTAATTACCAAATAATTACCTAACCAGAGGTGAGACGAGCCTTCTTAAATCTCGCCAAACCTCCGTTCCCTACCAGAGACGCTCTCCGTCTGTTTCTTTTCTTATAAACTCCCCCGATTCGCAGCACCCCTCTTGGGTTCAACACTCCCGTAGCCAATCCTCTGATTGGTAGATGGGTGGGGGAATCACGGGGCACAACATTTTCGCTTTAACCAGCGCTACGTTTCAAACGTTACACTACAATATTTCTAATGTAGCAATATTAAACATCCCTTACTTAGGGATGACACAAAATAGCTAGTCTCTATTAGGAGAGGGAGATAATTTAATATGAATTATATGTAATGACACAAAGAAATAATAAATTATTTACCCAGATAACTCCGGAGGTTCCCATCCGACCATTCTATCGATGTCTACAAATGAACTTCGATCATTTATATTATACTTAATATACATTTAAACAGCTTATTTTCTACAACCTGTTTAGGTTTCTTTTACATGAAAAAGTCTGTGCTATAAATGTGTGTTGCATAAAAAATGAATGCCAGTGATTTGAAAAATGCTACGAACTGACATTATCTTATAAGCAATAACATAAACTCAAAACATCTTACTAAGTAATGACACAGAAACAGAGAATACCCTTTTCAGAAAAGACCTCGAGGTAGCCTAGTGGTAGCGCGTCAGTTTTCGGTACTAAGAGTGCCTAGATCAAGTCCCTGCAAGCGCCATCAAATACCTCTGTGTTTAGGCCGGATATGGGCACGTAAAATCTGTAGACCATAATGTCACTCTATGATGTCAGAGAGGGTGGGATAGGGTATACGATCCCCAGATGTCACCCTGGAGTTGATCGGTCAAAATTGAAGTTGCACCTGGCTAAATGGGACTCCAACCCTTGTGGCCGCATCCCTCAGCCCGCAAGCCTATATGGACCTAGTCTGGAACCCTAGTCAAGGGGCATTAGAAACAACAACAACAACAATAACAACCTTTTTAGAAATAACATAAATTTGTCACGTCTTAACAAACTGACACGAATTAAAAATGTCTTTTGAAGTAATGGCATAAATTTCCAAAGCCTTACTACGCAAAGACATAAACTGAAAATTAATCAGTAATGGCATAAAGTAACCACATTTTACAAAGTAATGACACAAATTTAAAATACCTTATTTACTTTATGCCATTACATTATAGTTTTCCGCTTGTGTCATTGCTAAAGATACGTAATTTTTGTAGTAACGAAATAGATGCGAATAAATGCGAAATTTACCGATATGTGCGAATAAAAGCGAAAATTATTTTTTTTTACTACTTTTCGGTGAAAACTCAATGATAAACGGCTTTTTTTAAGCGAAATTAAGTAATAATAGTAATTATTTATTCACATAACTGCTTAACTAAGACCATTCGCGTTCTTTAACTGAGAAACCCCACTCTCCTTTGACTCACTGATTTGCTCCGAATTTCAACCGGACAGCTTGTCCGTACCGATTTTGAACCTAAAAATCTAACTGTAAAAATCCACCTTCAATTTTGGTGGAACAATTTAGTAGATTTAAGAACGTCTCTTGAGCGCCAAAGTCAAGGGTATTTTAGCTACTTACAATATTCAACCAAGATACTCCTGTTGAGGTTATACAGATTTTAATTGCAACGAAATGCTGCTACCTTAACTTTGCAAGGGCAGCCATGCAAAGCCTCTATAACCCCGTAAACGGCGTAGATGCTGAGATATTTTAGTATTGTACTATGTACATTAATTACTATGTACAACATAGTAATTAATGACAGAAGGTAAAGACTAAGGCCGTCTGCACACGGAGCAACTCAAAAGAAACTGATAACTGACTCCAATCACAAACCATTCCGTGATGAGTCGTAACCTATGTAATTGAATGGAGCCACGCACACTGCGCAACTGGTTACAAACCCGTCCCCTGACTCCAATCACAAACCAGTCCGTTATGAGTCGTAACCTATGTAATTGAATGGAGCCACGCACACTGCGCAACTGGCGCAACCCGTCGGACGGGTTTGTAACCAGTTGCGCAGTGTGCGTGGCTCCATTCAATTACATAGGTTACGACTCATCACGGACTGGTTTATGATTGGAGTCCGTTATCAGTTTCTTTTGAGTTGCTCCGTGTGCAGACGGCCTTAAGGAACATAATGTGGAGACTACTACAGTGTTAGCTTATAACTAAGAATTTTGATACTTACCTATCCAAGTATGTAAAATCGTGATTTTTTTAATAACGTGACCTCACGCCTTTACGGGGGTGCGTCCTCGTGCCCCACGGGCCAGCTGCATATTTTTCGAGGATTCCAATTCAAGTTCCCACCGAAATTTTTTAAAACACGTGGGGGATTAAAAATCGATACCAACAAATGCCGCCAGAGTTTTTGGCCTGAAAGTTAATCCCAGGCATAGCGGTTTCTCTAGCAAGCTGTGGGGGTAACTGTTTGGAAAACAGAAGCGTCGCCCATCACCGTCGTAAAGCTGTCTTCCTTAGCGATAGCTCTGTGCGACTTCGTCACTGGAATGTAATAAAGTTTCGGAGTTAAGAAGAGCTGTCAGCCGATAATCTGCCGCCCCCCCCCCGGTTTTGGGAAAGCAATTTCTAAGAAGACGGCAGCCACCGAAGTTTCCAAGCCGAGAGATAGTCAGAGACTTGGGGTTTTTGAGAGAGATGCTCCATGTGACGCGCCCCGAGCAGACGTGTTTTTTTAGAAGCTCCTGTTCAGACCATGAGTCTGAGAGCGTACGCTGTGAATCTGCGCTTAAATTAGTTGAATATGTTGTAATGGTTTAATGTTAATTTTTTTTTGTAAATAAATTTCCTTGTTAAGTTTCTGTTTAAAGAATTGGCCTTTTCATTATAATTAGGACTCTGTCTTTCTTGGTCATGAATTCAGTAATAGTAATTTTAAAACAAGCCTCAGAGAATTAACAACCTATCGTGATGCCACAATAAATACGAATTTTTCGTAATTTATTAATTTTTTTTTTTGGCGAATAAATGCAAAATTTTATCTATTGCATTTTTTTGTTTGTTGCGAAATTTCGATATTTTTTATGCGAAATTTACGTATCCCTAGTCATTGCTAAATAAAGCTGACATAATTGTTAATTATGTCATTAGTTAAAGTAATCAAGCTTTAAAGCAACGACATTGATTGCAAACGTTTCTTACCAATAGATAATTCAGATTGATACCAAATATTTCTTCTTAAGTAATTAAATTATTCTATTAGTTGACACTCGATGGTTTAACGGTTCCGTAAGACATCCGCTAGGTTCAGGAGAAAAAGTTCTCGGTTCGAACTACGGGCAGAAAAAAATTGTCAAATGACAAAGATCAAATATAGTGGCAACTGAAGTAACTTATCTGGATGGCTTCCATTATTACCATGTTTTTATTACCTTGCTTTCTTGTTTGTGTGTGTGTTTGTGTGTTTGTCCCTTAAAAATCTTGCAATCGATTTTTAACTAACTTCCCGACTAGCTAGACATTTGAAACTTTTAGAATAGCTCAGAACACGATGACAATGCATTTTGTTAATACTTTTAGCCATCTTTAAGCAGATTTTTAGCATGTTTTTATTATTTTCAGTTAATTTTGTTTTGTAGAATGGTGCAGTCATCTATCGGCCGGTACGGGAACGAATAGTTAAAAGCAAGTTAACTTCCAATTAACTTCATTTTCTTTCAAGTTGATGGAATAATTCATCAAAAAAATTTTAAAAAGTATTTATTAATACATAGCATTGTCAAGTTTATATGATTCAACAGAAAATTTAAAAACATGGTATATAAAAAGTTCTTTTTATCATTTAATTATTTTTTCTTTGTTCTCAGTTCGGAATTTTCTGGCCTATCTAAATATTCCTATCTCCTTGATTACCCTCTTTTCCATTCCTTTTCTATAACTGCCAATAAATCTCGTAAGTTGATTTCCTGCAAATGCCCTCTTACAGAATTACAAGCAATCCATTAGGCGTGACATAATGTGGCGCTTATTGCCTGACTTAAACGGGCTTTCGAAATATATTATGAAATTTCGCAGTAAATACGTCGTCATTAAGTTGTTTAGGTGATATCCAATTCAAACGCCTGGAAGAGGTAAAAAGGATAAACTACAGATTCTTCCTTACATAAAGCTAAAATAACAAAGATAGTAAGATTTAAAGAAAAAATAATAATTTTGTCACAAAACAGTATGAAATTTAGGCTTAATTTCGTCTATAAATGAATACTTAAAGCTGCTGTGTGTTAACCCTATTGGATCCGCTCACTTCAATGTTAACTGTGATGAAGTGCCTTCGATTTTAAAGAAAAATGTATTTTATTTTGTAAGTAAGCTAAGGTTTTTCGAAGGCTCTCTATCACATGTTTGTAAGTAATTAGAAAGCCGCCTTTTGATGTTCTTTGATGTTAGTTAGGAAGCGCGGTCTTTGTGGGAAAGCGAGTGTAATTGGCCTAGACGCTGTAGGGGGTATTGGTTGTCGTAGACCAGTGGTCGGCAAACTCATTTGTCAGCAGAGCCAAATGTCAAAAGTACAACGACTGAAATATCTTTTGAGAGCCAAATTTTTTAAAATTAAACTATATAGGTAGGTGCATTGTTATTAATTTAATTAGGATACTACAAAGCTGGCCTTTGCTAAAAACGTCCTCAATCTGAATAAGGTACGTTCGCTGAAGTCGACCCTTCCAACTCTTCCATCGACACTCGTCTTGTATATTTATTTCGTCTATCTCCTTTCGTTCATCCTCTCTGTATGTCCAAACCATCTCAACATACCTTTCTCAATCCTCGACACTACATCTTCTATCACTCCATAGCGCTCACTAACATTAATTTAATAAACTGTACTTAAAGTTTTTTTAAGTTTAAGTTAAACTATAGGTACGTTGAATAAAACTTGATATCATACTTAATATCGATATTATTTATTGATAAAATTAAATTGTAAAGTATCCATAAAATTAAATCATGACAATGACAGACAAACACTAATATGAACAATGGCTTCGCATTTCCTTGGAAAGTTTCGGTAAGTCAAGTTTGTATGTTGTTTTATATTTTAGGCACGATTCGAGATTCTCATCGATAAAATGACTTCTCAATTTACTCTTGATAAGGTTCATTCTTGAAAATGATTGTTCGTAGGAATATGTAGACCCGAATAAGAAAGAACAGCAAACACTAGTTTTTCCAGCTGATTATATGAGACAGCAATACTATTCTAGGTGTCAAAAATCATATCTTCCTTCTACAGATCTTTCAAACCAGACCACTTGTGCTGTGAACTAAGTTCACATTTGTTTCTCTCCAATATTTCTATATCAGCACAAACACGTTCAAATTTCGAACTCCACATTTCTTTGTTTTTTAAATTCAGCAACTGCATTTCAAAGTTTCTAATTTCAATATTAAAGGGTTTGATTTGGTCTTGGAGCGCTACGTCATTTTTTGCTACACGAGAGATAATTAGACCGGTACCTACTGCTTAAAGCCGATTCCGAATGGCTACAAACATCCATGCCGATTGTGGGACTCGAACCCACAGACTCTGGTACCGAAGGTCAACGCCCTAGCCATTCGGCCATCGCCCGGCTCAATATTAAAGGGAGGAAATTTTAATTCTGTTACAGTAGCATTAAAAGGTTTTTTAACAGAAGCTAACGTCGCTTTGCTGTTTCTGACTTCCTGAAACCTGTCGAGAAAAGCTTCCCTAATATTTAAAAGTGTTGTTTTGAAATAGAAAATGTCAATATCAGAATTATTTTCTTGGCGATGTTTCAACAGTCTTGGAAAGTGAATCTATGTTTCTCTATCAAAATCTTGAGTAAAAAGAGATAATTTGCTTTTGAATGAAATAACTTCTAACATCGAAAAAAAATGTGCATCTTTTCCCCTCTGGTTTACGATTAAGCTGATTTAGATGAGACGTAACGTCTCCCATAAATAAAATTTCTGGATCCACTGATCGTTGATTAGTTCTGGATAGTGAACACCCTTCTCGAGGAGAAATGCTTTAATTTCTGTTTTTTTAAGAAAGCGAAACGTTTCAAAACGTTTCCTCTTGAAAACCAACGTACCTTGTTATACAGCAGAAGATCTGCGTACTCACTCTCCATTTCAACTAAAAAGTCTTTAAATTGGCGATTATTAAGAGCTTTAGCTATAATGGAGTTTATAATCTTAATCACCAATTTCATAACTTTGCAAATTTCTTCTGAAAATGTCTGCGCACAAAGCGCATCTAGATGAATGATGCAATGGTAATAGACTCATTGTAAGTACCTCGTGATTTTTCTCTCAAAATAGCAACAAACCCGTTTCTTACGCCGGTCATACTTTTCGCCCCATCTGTTGAAATTGAGACAATTTTATCGAGTAGAATATGAATTTTTCAATGCACTCAATTACAGCATTTGCTATATCCTCTCCACGTGTTTGGCCTTTGAGTGACAATAATTCTAAATGTTCTTCTTTAGAACCTGTAGATGAAATAAATCGTACAAAAAGTGAAACTAGCGCTGTATCATTTATGTCACAAGACTCGTCAACTGCTATTGATAAAGCTAAAACCAATTTAGGATCTTCGACTTGCTGGTTGGTTATATTCGAAGACCATTTTGACTAGTCTAGTGTTTTCTACCGGGAGACGCTCTCGGAAGTAATACATTGTAAAACACGATGCAAAGATACGACTTGACGATACGCGTTGACATTTAATCTTTCTGGAAATTTTTTCTCATTAAGTCGCTTCAGAGCACTCGCCTAAAGATAAAGACACATAAACACCAAGTATGTAAAAATATAAATAAGAAAACCAGTCATCACGAAGTTTCACTCACTGTACGTGCGCGCCCGCACGTGGTATTTTGTGGAAGAACCACACTCAAGGGGCCAAAGAGCCACATGTGGCTCGCGAGCCACGGTTTGCCGACCACTGTCGTAGACGAAAATTTGCGTCTGGCGCCTTTTTTGACTTTATACGACAATGACTATTGTGAGCAAATTTTATGAGATCGTTGCGTGGGGTCTGCGGTAGAGAGCACGTGGTGTTGAAGTGTGTGGTCCGCGATGACATTTTGTAGGGCGTGATTTTTGGAGAAGTTATCCAATAAATGTTAAAGTGAAGGTGAATGGTGGAGTCTTTGGGGCTTTCGTGAATGGTTGTAGGTGTTTTAAAGAGGCGTGGACGGCGTTATGAAAAAAATGAATTTATTGAGGACTTAAGGTTTTTTCGGGGATTCATTTTGCGTGCCAGTCCGGTTTCCCTTCTCCCGGGTGCTTAGGCATCGCGGGTGATGAAGGGTTGTTTTTCAACTGTAGATGATTTAAGTTGAGGTTTCCCGAGGGTGTTCCGGTGAGATAAATGAGTGCTGCCTTCACCAACAAATAAATTAAAATGTGGAGAGCATTTGGAGTCCTGTTTGAGTCTTCACGGTTTCCTGGCTTCATGTTCCGGTTTTCAATCATGGTTGCTGCCTTCACCAACAAATAAATTAAAGTGTGGAGAGCATTTGGAGTCCTGTTTTAGTCTTCACGGTTTCCTGGCTTCATGTTCCGGTTTTCTATCATGGTTGCTGCCCTCACCTAGAAAGCAGATAGAGAGGAAGTATGAATTATTATGCGCCGAGTTTTAGGAGTCCTGTTTTTGAGTCGTCCCGCAGAGGAAGGGGAACCCCCATGCCCGATGGTTGCATCGACGCCCGTCTCCCGTGCGATTAGCATCAAATTGAGTGAGTTTTAAATCATTTTGTATCGTTTAGATCCAACCTTGAATTTAAGTGTTGTAGTGCGGAATCGTGGAGTGTGTTTTTGAGAGTTTAGCTTTAGGATGGATTTTAATGTCTTCGGTAGAATAAATGATCTTATTCTCCCTGAATCGTAAAGGTATAGTTTAAAAATTGAAGTACGTGTTTTAGATTTTGATTTTAGAAGAAATAATGAGGGACTTTTTGATATGAATAGTTTGAATATTAAGATTTAGTTAATTTTGTTTCTTTATGTGATCTTGTAGATAGACGATGTTGTAAATAAATTAGTTTTTTTTTGTAAATATAAAATTGGTGTCAGTCATCTTTATTCTTACAGTGGATCTGATAAAAGTTATCTACTAGTTAGTTTTTAGGAGTTTAGGTTTTGTCACTCTGTTCGTTAGCCATAATACGTCTTGAGCTTTGGGTTAAAAATAAATATCAAAACACAACGCGCCCAACTACCCATTATATATAAAATAAATAAATGTACTACCCCAATTAAATCACGCTCAAATAAATAAATAAGTTTAGACGTAGTGGCTATACGACATTAACCTATGGAGAAAATGTGTCTACTATTTACAGCTACGTAAATGCCGATAATCCAATAAAAATGGTATTTTCAGATAGCCTCAACTTTTCTGCACCTTGCAGCAGTATCCATTTTATTAATTTCGTTCACCAAAGGAATTGATAAGCGTTTAAAAAACACTATACCCGATTTTTTCACCGAATAATTTAGATTTTAAAATACAGACTGCAATTCTTTGCGTGGCGCATTTCCGTTCGGTGGGTAAACCTCCGCAAAAACATGTTACATAATAAAAAAAATAATGACTTTAATGAGTGAGGTATGTTTCTGATTGCAATGTCGTCGAGAAAAAAATAATTTCTTTAAATAATTGTTTTATCTCAAAATTTCATAAATACCTGCTACCCCTTGCATTTTTTTTAACGAAAAATGCCCCAAGGTGTAAAATTTCTTTCTCTATTAAGGATTACTATAATGGGTGTTTAATTGTTTTGATGAATATTCCCCAATAACTAAAATTGTTAATCTTGCTCATTAAATGATTAGTATCAAGGTAGTTGAATTTGGGGTGTATTGCTAATATATAAATTATTTAACATACTACCTGATTGTTTGATCGATTAGTCTCATATTCTTGAATTGCGTTGTGTTTTTAAAATAATCTAATCATCTGATTGAAATTGTAAATGGATAGATTTATTAAAACATACCGACACACATAAATACATTACAATATATGTCATCATTGTTATCCTAACTACCTTATTTAATTCTTCTATTTTTTCAATATCTATACGTGGACTTCATTGTACTCAACTACATATAATTAACTTATTTATCACTGAGGTATTATTTAAATTGTTAATGGATGAGTGGTAGATAGGCACAGTATCATAGGATCAATGATTAACTGCCACACGTACCTTTACTGACGCTTCATTTGTAGATATAGGCACGCGTCTAGAATCACGTTGAACCTCGGATGGCGATAAAACAGGCGGGGGGTCTAGCAGGTAGCTGATGGCGGAACGTCCTTCATTTGGTCCCCAGGGAGCGGGTAGTCATTCTTTCGTCTAGCGGTAAGTTCTCGGGCATCGATCTGTCATCCGTCGGGTCGGTGGGCTCGTCTCGTAGCAAACTCCCAGTTCTGGTTCACATTCACTGTCGATGGGTCAATCGTCGGGCATCACCTCTTTCCAATATCACTCTTTCAGCTGACTGGGTAGAGCTTTCTTTACGTATCCGGACATTCGGTCATCCTTCTCAGGCCAAACAAAATCTCTGTGTCTAATCTTTATCCATCTATTCTTTTTTATATCTTTCTCTTCTGCAGCTAACTCATCCTATATTCTCTTGATTGGGCCCTTATTTTTTCTGGGAGTATCTATCCCACCTTGCTGAAGGCGTGTCTCATCATCTCATTATCCCTACTTTTCCCGGGACCGCATTTGAACTATGCCGCTCTCCTCTTACTTCCGACCTCTTATTATTTCGACTAAGTCATCTTTCTTCCGTCTCACATGCCTCCCTATTCACCTTCTTCTTTCCTAAAGACCTATTTTTCTTTTCAAACATTTCCCCCTTCATTATACTTTATACTCTATATAATGTCACTGTTTAACCGTGACAAGTACATATTTTTTTTAAAATCTTTTAATAGTCGGCAATCCTTGGACACATTTTCTCCATAGGTTAACACTGAGGTGAGCGAATCCAATACGGTTTATACACAGAAGCCTTAATTGATATAATTCAATGGCCTGTTAACAACATCCAGTTAACCCTTTGAGGAGCGCCGTTTGCACAGTACAAACGCCTAAATCTAGACTTTTTTTAAATTGAATTCAATGTATTCCAGTTAAATGAGCAGAAAAATAGCCTTAAGTGAATAACTTAAGGCTGATCTGTACTAGAGTAATACTGTGAATTCATTTCACCCTGTTTGATTCACCCTCTTTATTAAATTTAACAAATAAAATGCTAAGCAACTTTAACTGCATTGTGTTGAGGGGAGTAAATATTAACCTCAAAGAGCTGCTGGGGTCGCAAATGTTGTTTACTTGAACTAGCACATAGCTTTTATACAATTTCTAAATGTAAATAAATAGGGACCTATAAGTAGCACCTGTACCAGTAACGGTTTAGTCGATAGAGAGAGCGCATAAGGCAAGAACGACCTTTTGCTAGAGTGCTTACACGATTTGGTTTCTCAGGACGTGCTCAAGAATTGAAGTTTCATACGATAGTTCAATTTTTACCTTTCTCCGCAGAATCTTGATTTTACTTGTTTAATCCCTTGACAGACAAAGATGTCTCTATTCGCCATGTCTATCTTATGCCATTGTAAACACTGACGTATCGGACCCGAGGTAACCGAATAGTAGCGCGTTGGGCTTCTGACAGACGGTACTCAGTTCGAAACCCGGCGAACGCTATTAAATACAATCGTGTCTAAGCACGTTAAGTTCGCGAACCGGAAAGCCCTTCCACGATGTCAGTGGGTGGGAGAAGGTACAAAATATCCCCCTAGGTAATGCTCGGTCAAAATCAAGGTGGCAGCAGGGTGTGGTGTTGGATGATCTATACAGTGATCCAGCCACATTGGAAGCAACCAACGATTCTCGCGTTTAAAGTGCGAATCTTTTCATGGACAATTACCCCGTATTGGCAATTACGCATTGACATCTCTGAGACACGCGCAGGTTTCTCTCTATTCTAAAAATAGTAACTCCCGCTGCCGCTGTCAAAAGCTTGTCACGCTATCTCCTCCGAAACCGCTGGGGGTATGGGGTCGAGAGCGATACCAATGGATGCAGAAAAATGGGGAGACCAAAGTAAGACATGTTTCCGGACTTTAAGTTTTTTTTTATTTTATGTTTATTTTATCTTCGTCGGACTTTAAGTTTTTTTTTTTATTTTACTAGGGACTTCACCCCTAGGCTCCCTACGCTCGCTCCTCTGGTGAATCAAGTGAATGAATGACTCAATAGTTGTTTACAGCGATTGAGTCATACATTTGTTTACAGTTGAAGCTCCCCCCCCCTCCCGGCGAAATGGTTGAAGCCCGCCTATGGGTGAAAAATTGGATCTTCTTTCATGTCCTTCTGCAAAGGAAGCGAATGAGAAGATTTTTTTTGAAGTATTTCTTTAAAATTCAATTAAAAATCGAAATTTTAAGATAGAGACTTGAAATGAAGTTTATATGAATGAGAAAGCTTTCATCTTACAGTTGATATAAATATTTTCTTTGTAACATAATAAGTCTGAGAGCATCGAATTTATATATCTCGAAACGCATAAATTTTTCCAAAAAGTGGGTTTTCAATTTTAATAAAAATATCAGTCTGTTTTAAATTATTTTTAAACAAATGAGGTCTTGTTTGAAGGAGAAATGTCTGTAGTCTTAGATTGTAAAAAAAAAAAATTCTACGATCCTTTTTTGGCGAGTTATCGTAATCTGAACATGAAAAAGTCAATATTTTCCCACAAAACATAAAATTAAAAAAAACTTAAAGTCTGACGAATATGAGACATGTCTTACTTTCTTCCCCACATTGTTCTGCGTCGATTGGTATCGGTCTCGACCCCATACCCCCAGCGGTTTCGGAGGAGATAGCGTGACAAGCTTTTGACAGCGGCGGCGGCGGCGGCAGCGCCAGTTACTTTTTTTTAGAATAGAGAGATTTTTTTGTGGGAAAATATTAACTTTTTCATCTTCAGATTACGATAACTCGCCAAAAAATGATCGTAGAATTTTGATCTTTTTACAGTCTAAGACTACAGACATTTCTCTTTCAAACTAGACCTCATTTATTTAAAAATATTATAAAACAGACTAATATTTTCATCAAAAAATGAAACACAGTTTTTCAAGATATATCGTCCCCTATGTGGATGTAATATCGATGCTCGTTGAGTTTTTATCTTGCAAAGAAAATATTTGCATCATCTGGAAGCTGAAAGCTTTCTTATTCATATAAACCTCATTTCAAGTCTATATATTAAATTTTTGATTTTTAATTGAATTTTAAAGCTGATAATTCAACAGTGATGAAACGCCCTTCGCATTAAGGGTGACAACAGTAAATGGATGGAAGCTGTTACATTGCCCGAGAATCACCCCAATGTATCTCGCTATTAGCCATAACAGAGAAGCGAGCCTAGCTGCGAAACCCCTAGTAAGCTTACACAAATGTTAAGTAGAAATATATTTAGCATCTTTTGGTCACATAAATCGAGTTTCATTCAATTAGCATGTCCAAGGGTAAATCACAATGGCCATTAAACACATATTCATCTTAAATCGACTAAACCTCAGTTGTTAGTAACCATACCGTGATTGTTTACAGCAGGGGTTCTCAACCTTTCAGCCTCTGTGCCCCACTTTGAACACTGATGTGAGATCACGCCTCCCCCCCCCACCACCACCAAATGTGGTCAATACAAGTAGTACAATCGGAATTTGAAACTGAAGTTGGTTATTAAATGAAAATATAGAATAGATAATTTCATGCACAAAATTTAATATTACTACACATATCTTAATTTGGAACATATTATTATTAGAACACATGAAATTAAAGAATTAAATACAGATCAAATATATTTGAGGTAATCAAGGATCTAGGTGAGGTTGGCATGTAATACTAGTCACTCTCACAACATGAGAGGGCTGGCACTGTTTGTCCTTGACAAGTTTTTGAATATTAGGTTGTAACTGGGACAAAGCACACGTCAGGTCACTTTCAACGTCCAGACGTACGACAATTATCGTGTTTTTACAATTACGACAATTATCGTGTACGACAATTATCGTGTTCGTGTTCGTATGTCGAAAATACATTACGGTTACATTGCGACCGCAAAATTGAATACAGTAAATTACAGTTAGTTTTACTTTTTATTTTAAATTTTTTTTAAACTCACGCCTCCCTTGAAATTCTTCTACCCCCCCCCCCCCCAGGGGCCTCGCCCCCCAGGTTGAGAACCGCTGGTTTAGAGAATACTAACTATTACTTTAGTAATAAACGCTTTATACAGCTATATCAATACATATCAGGTAATGATTACGGGAATTCATTTATCTTTCCGTCCATGTGGCCTTTTACTGTCTGACTTTTGACGCTAAGTGATAAGGATCCCCCTTGCTTGTCCTGGGCATGTTTCGGACACCCATTGTTTGTAGAGATATGTACGCCATTGTAGAGATATGTACGCAATGTAGCATTAAAAATGGTTCGAAAACATGTTAATGACTGGCTGGAAATTCTTTATGGTGTAAAAAGAAAGCTAGAGATTATAGGTTAGTTTCAAGAGCATATTCTTAGCACTTCTGTAAATAATACGTATAACCTGCCGTTTAAAAAGGTAAATTTATTATTTTGTCATTCTGATCTATACAAACAGTACAGTTATTTCAAAAGAAATATTTAATAACTCAGTCGGTAATCTGAAAGACAACAATTTTATACAAACACGGGAAAGGCGTTTCTTTGTCCTAAAAATTTTCTCCAAATCGGGAAAAGTTGATGGGATAAATCAAACCAGGCTAGTTATAATTTTATCTCTAATAGTAAGATAAAAGATATGTTAAAATTTTAATGGAAAGAACAATGAAAATACTTCACTTTTCATGATTTTTTTTTTTTTTTATCATTAGACACATTTAATAATTCTTCAGCTTCAAAGAAGTAACATTCTTATGTAATTACGCGTTATTTTCTATCGTGTCTCAGAGGCATTACCAATAAATCATTGGCGGCAATTCGCGTGTTTCCAGCTTATATTATTAATACGTGACAGCACTATATATTAAATACGAGCACTGAGTTTTGACTAATGTAAGTGAAAACGGTTTATAGAGTATATTAACATCAGAGTGATAGGGAACTTGCTACACGAACTTCAAGCTACAGATTCCATGCTTCTCCAATTCGAAACAATAAGCAAAATCAGCCATATACAAATCTTCCATCCTACTTGCTTGTTTATCTACATTGTCACGAATTCCTATGATCTTTAGTTTTCAAGTAATACGACTTTTGAAGCGAAAGTTTCCGGTTTACTGAATGCCACATACTCTAGCCACTTACAGCGAATTCGTGACTATGGACTACTTGGCGACAGAAATAGATGCTAAAGGAAAGTATCAGATGGCGTCAGTTAATGGAATATGTTCAATTTTCGAAACGCTTATTAATATACACTGCTGGCCACCCAAATTGCAACTCCAAGAAAGACAAGAGATATCACAACAAAATTTATTTTGTAGATAACATGTTGACGAAGTATCAAATGATTAAATTTATAGACTTCTGTGAAGTGTGGTTCCTGCCAAAATCAGTAGCGAAAGTAGCCGCCATCGTTGGAGATCACCGCTGCCACACGCCTCGGCATTGATTCAAAGAAATTTTGGATAAGTTCTTGGTGTACAGCAAACCAAGCTGCTTCCACACGTTGCCAAAGTTGATCTGCTGTGGCAGCTGGGGATGGAATCTGGGTCAATCGTAGAGCAACCATGGACCACATGTTTTCTATCGGCGAAAGATCCGGAGAGCGAGGCGGCCAGGGAAGCAATTCAATTTGGCGATTGACGAAGAACCGTTGCACAATGCGTGCCACATGTGGTCACGCATTATCCTGTTGAAATATGGCTGTGGGCAAGCCCTGAAGGTAAGGAAGGACAACTGGCTCCAACACCTCGGAGATGTAGCGCTGGCTGTTTAAAGTACCGGCAATGCGTACTAGAGGTGTGCGAGAGTGATATCCAATACCGCCCCATACCATAATACCCGGTGCAGGACCAGTGTGGCGGTGCATAACGCAGCTGTTCAGCATCCTCTCTTCACGGTGTCTCCAGACTCGAATGCGACCATCGTGGTGTTGCAGACAGAAGCGTGACTCGTCAGTAAAGACAATTTCATTCCATTCTGCCGTCCACATCCTTCTGTCATCGCACCATTGCCGACGGAGACGTCTGTGGTTCTGCGTCAAGGGTAGACAAAGCAATGGACGCCTTGCGGACAGACCACTCTGCTGTAAACGGCGTCGAATGGTACACGCAGACACTGGATGATGTGTTACAGACTGCATGTGCTGTGCTATGGTTCGTGATGTGACTGAGCGGTCCGTCACTGCCATGCGCACAATTTGCCTGTCATCATGTGAAGTGGTGCGCTGAGGTGGATGCGATCGAACACGCCGGTCAGTCGTACCCTCCTGCATCCAACGATCACATATCCGCATTACAGTTGTTTGGTTTCGTCCAACACGACTACTGATTTCCCTGAAAGGTAATCCACAATCTCGGTAGGCCACTATCCTTCCTCTGTCGAACTCGGATACTTGATCAAAAGATGATCGCTGTTTTCAACGAGGCATAATTGATGGTTTTTTGAAAAAACCACAAGAAAAACACAATTGCCGAACTTGAAATCGTCGAAATCTCCAAGCCTTAAATAGCGCTTTGAAGTGGCGCCACAGGCGCGCGTGATGTGCGTCTGCGCTGAAATTCTAATCATTTGCATATCTCACCTCCGCTAATGTATGTTGTAAATTTCATGTTATTTGCATGTTTCCTTCAGGGTGTTGCATTTACAGTGACCAGCAGTGTATTTGGAGTCCTAATATATTTAGGAAAAAGAAACTTGAAAATGTTCACCATAAATAAGCCAAAGGTAAACTCTATTCGTGAATTCCGGAAGCCATTGCAGCTTTCTTCTTCATGAACAGAACAAGATTATGCCTGCACAGTAAGCAATTTCAATTTTATCTTCTTTCTCTAATTTAAGGTGCTGTACAGGATGGTCATAAAAAAACTTTGTCGATGATGGCACCCATGAGGAAAATGTGTAATCCAAATAAACGCTTTCTTTTGTCCGATCTTTGTTATCATCAGTGATTGGTGTCTTGCCTCTGTCATATGCAAATTTCCTCTGTGCGCCCCGTTAGTGATTTTGTAGGCCGTTCTCAGAGCTTTTTTCTGTTCATGCATAACGTGTCCGTTTTTTGTGATACACGTACCGCACCAACTCTGTTTAGGGTTTTCGCATGCGCTGAGCATTTTGCGACGGAAAAAAGTGGGCGTTGCCAATCGAAAATTTCGAGTTTCTGTACCTATAACCGTAATCGTGAGTGCCACTTTGTTGCCGTTCACAAAATCCCGAGCTCATACCTCTGAATAACTATACCTGAAATTTCATCTTGATCGGTTTAACGGAACAGCCGCTAGAGGTCCATATATCGGCAAAGTTTTTTTTATGACCACCCTGTATATATATATGTATATATATATATATATATATATATATATATATATATATATATATATATATATATATATATATGTGTGTGTGTGTGTGTGTATCCTTTATATGACATATTATATCATGTTTATTAATATCACATTCGCCAAACATAAATTTAATGATGCTCCATTGAAAGCTTTCCTCTTCAATACTTCGTTATAGAGGAAATTCATTTCAAATAGAAATGAACTTATCTGTAAATACGTGATCTAACAAAATTAAAAAGAAAAAAACTAAAGTATGATCCTGTGTATCGTATAATGAAACAATATTTCGAATAAATACGTTCAGAATAGGTGAAAATTAGTTTATAACTATCCAAACGGAACTGATAAAATGACAGACATCACACACGGAACCTAATAAAGAAAAACACATTAAAAGGCATAAGAAACGGAGAAAAATAGCTTACAAATTTTAAAAAAATGGAGAATTGCCATGATAAAGACACCATCCTAAATGTCAGTGGGGATTAAATACAATGATTTACATGCTTCATACACACTCTTAGTTCATACACACCCGTAAGGTATCTTTTTAGGAATGTGTTGTTCCGCGTTTCTTATATAAAATACAGTCGAGCCTCCATATATCAAAGTAGCAAATTTCAGGAAAAAAATTCTATATATAGAAATTTCGATATATAGAATTGAGCTTAGTTTTATCATAATTTTCCTAAAAAAAAAATTAAAGCTAATTTTCGTATACGAAACTCCATTTCTATTTTATATGGGAATCCCATTAAATGAAAGTTAATAACTAAAAAATGAATTAATATGAAAGATTTATTGAGTACTACATATCTTAAAAAAAAACAATAATGCAGACAATGATCACAGTTACATTCTTTTTAAAAAAAACTACGAATATCTTGCTGAACAACCAGTTTTGCGGAAAGTTCAAAGAAATGTTCGTATTTATTCAGTCCACTAAAAACTTCATCAGGGATATTTTCCGCGAAGGAAGTGGAATAAAATCTCCCAATTTATCTTGAAAAAAATTTCGATATATAGAGATTTTTTCGATATATAGAAACAATTTTTCTATGTAATGAACATGGAGATTCGCTTAGAGTTCGATATATAGAAAATTTCGATATAGGGAAGTTCGATATATGGAGGTTCGACTGTATTTTGTTCATGAAAAAATTTAATTTTCATTATCAAAGTTTATAAATCCCCTTAAAACACACTCAAAGACCTATAGATGAGCTAATAGGCTCAAAAGCAAAATTTTTAAAATGAGAAAACTTTTAAAACCACAAAACTTTTTTGGTGAAAAAATGTATGACATAAAAATTAATTTTCGCCACACTGGAATTGATTAGCAATTAAATAAGGCAGTTAAAAAGTAAAGTTTCTACAACCATTTCCTTAAACACTATATTTCGCCAAATGAAATTCGTTTCACGGCGAAATCTACTGTATAGGTTAATACAGAAATAGTTTTGGTAAAATAAAAAGCAATTTTTTTATAAAAGTTTCTTACAGAAACACTGTTTGACCATTGTGTTTATCGAACCTTAAAACTTGATTCATTCCCCAGACAACAATAGATGATTGAGCTACATCTATTGCATTCTTATTATGTTGAAAAAAAAATTTTCCCAACGTGGCAGGTATTTTGTCCTAAGAGCATTGACCCATCCACACCGAGAATTTGAAGGCTATTTTTATATGGGAGCACCCTACAGAGGAGGCAACTCTTCTTCGTATGAGGGGATAGCATGAGAAGGTCCACTCTTTATTCGGGATTCGAACCCGAGCTCACTAAGTGGATGCTCGGAAGCAGGGATAGATCCCACCTGAAGTTATGTGAAAAATGATGGGGCAAACGAAATTACACAGTGTTGGTGATAAAAGAAAAATAAGTTAAAACCTCATACTAGGCCTGCACAACATGCGGCCCGCGGCGTGCAAAGCCTATTATAAAGACTCATAATATTATAAATCGAAAAAATACGGAATATTATTTTTAGATTTATAATATTACGAAAGGGATATATAAGGAATGGATATTAATATTTCCTAATTTTTTAAAATAATCAGTAATTAATTCTTTTTTGGATAATATATTTATCGGTTTCCCATCTATCCTATTATTTTTGCGGCCCGCAGCAGCTTCCTCTAAAGTACTGTGGTTTTCATCACATTTCGAGTTGTGCATGTCTGCCTTAGATAATTGATTCTAGATACTGAAAAATTCGAATTCGAGTTGTGCAGGAATGCCTTAGATAATTTATTCTAGATATTGAAAATTTCGATTTTGAGTTGTGCAGGTCTGCCTTAGACAATTGATTCTAGATACTGAACAGTTCGATTTCGAGTTGTGCAGGTCTGCCTTAGACAGTTGAACTAGATAATTGATTCTAGATACTGAAACATTCGATTTCAAGTTGTGCAGGAATGCCTTAGATAATTTATTCTAGATATTGAAAATTTCGATTTTGAGTTGTGCAGGTCTGCCTTAGACAATTAATTCTAGATACTGAACAATTCGATTTCGAGTTGTGCAGGTCTGCCTTAGACAGTTGAATCTAGATACTGAAAAATTCGATTTCGAGTTGTGCAAGTCTGCCTTAGACAATTGATTCTAGATACTGAAAAGTTCAATTTCGAGTTGTGCAGGTCTGCCTTAGACAATTGATTCTAGATACTGCACAATTCGATTTCGAGTTGTACAGGTCTGCCTTAGAAAGTTGAATCTAGATACTGAAATATTCGATTTCGAATTGTTCCTTAGACAATTGATTCTACGTACTGAAAAATTCACAATGTCCCAGCAATTTGCATTTTATATTTTTGCAACAACATAACTTTATGCCATAACGTCTCGACGCATCTCCGTCTACTGCATGATGAGAGCACTTAAAAATCCAGAACAAACAGATAGAATTCTGCTTCTCGGTTTATCTTCTATCTTGCTGGAAATGACTATCACGTCGAATTGATTGCGGAAATTTACGAGCCCGGAAGCCGCGTTTTCGGGAAAAGGAGATTTTGACAAGTAAGTTCTGTAATGGCCTCTTTTATGACTCATTAAGAGATTAACTTTGATCGGTAGCTTTTAAGAAGTAGTTTGGGTCACGCGAGGTTATCGCGCAGCAATAAAAATTATCTATGAGCAGCATCTGCGTAAAATTTTGCCGGTTGGTGAAATCTTAAGATTATGCGCAGGAGTGAATGCCCCGAAATTATTTTTCGCTATAAATGGAAAAGAATGCGACCCGAAGATGTAGGGAGAAAATTTTAGATCCTTTATGTAACATAACAATTTATGAACCAACGACGAGTCTTAAATGAGCCGTCCACTCGCCAAATCAGTTAAGTCCATAAAGCAAAAAGTGGAGAAAGTTATAAAGCAATATACATTGTGTTTTAATATTACTCTGAAAATAAACATTGTAGAATGTATTATTGCAGATGTAGCTTCTATCTGACGACATATAAAATCTATAAGATAGAATATCTTTGGAGTAATAGTTATTATTATTACAATTTTTGCGTGACTAAGGGACTTAATAAATTTGGCATGTGGAAAAAAAGTAATAACATCCCATTCAGTATTCATTTTATTTTCTTCAGAGAAAAAAAAATTGAAATAATTCATAAGTACTTACCGTAAAATCTTGAGTATAATATGCACTTTTATTTTCACATTTTGGTCGGCAAAAATTAGGGTGCGTATTATACTCGTGTAGAAAAAAATGTAGTTTTAAACATTGAATAAACAAACGTACAACAGCTGTTAGACATTGTCGCAACACGGGTGCGCGCGCATGTGCACTCCGTGACTCATCCACTCGTTTACTAAACAGGTGTTCCTTTTAAACAAACGGAACTCACAGTTTTATTGCACACGCGTTCGTTTAATAACAGGTCCCTTGAAATAGTGATAGTTATCGGTTGTTGCAAGTGCAAAAATTATTTTATTTTATTTATTATTTATTATTTTATTTTATTTTTTATTTATTATTTTATTTTATTTATTTCCCTCAAAATTTCTTCAAGACGGTCCTATACGGCAGTGCTCCGCAGCCGCTGTGCCGTGGCACACTAGTGTGCCGCGAGATGATCTTGACTGTGCCGCGGTGATTTTATAGATTATGATAATAAAAAAATTAACCACCGCATTAAATAGAAATTTTTCGAAGTAAAATATTCCTCTAATTTTGTGTTTCGAAATTATACACAAAACAAAAACATGTTGTTAGCCATACATTATACGTATGCTCGAGCGTCATATTTCTGGATTTCAGTTAAGAAAGAATATCCACAAGTTTCTGACAAGGCCATTGCAATTTTGCTCCCATTTTCTACCACATACTTATGCGAAAAAAGTTTTTCGACACTGGTTCTAATTGAAAATGACAAACGATCATATTTAAAGGGCCTTGACCATGAACTGTAGCTCTTTCTATTATAGAGCCAAATTTAAAACGTGCAAATATAAAACGGACATTTATCAAAACAATCTCAAATATCTCATTAATAAATTAGTTATGTTTAAATTAACTTTGATTTATTAGGCTTAAGTAAAGACCAAAAAACTAATTTCAATATAAAAATTTAAAGAGAAAACTTTTTTACTTGTAAACTATAATTTTATATTTTTGTTCTTGTGTTGGTGTACAGTTCAAAATGATTTATGTAAAACTTAAATGATTATAATTATCTTGATACATAGAACTATTTTGTTGTGTTTTTTTATCCAATAAAAACATATACGTATTTATTGTAATTTATATATTTGCAAGCTTTTTATTGTGGTGTGCCGCGGATTTATCGAAAAAAAACGTTGCTGTGCCGTGGAAGATAAAAGGTTGCGGAGCTCTGCTATACGGAATAGCGGCAGCAGAAAAATTATCAATTGTTAAACGTGAGACGGCAGTGAGAACGACATATTATGGGAGGATGGGCAGGTGTCATCAAATGAAGATGACGATGGTGATATATGTTACGACGTCACCGATAATTTTGACATGGACGCAACAACAATAGATGAGCTGTATTCTAGTTAAAGTGGTTAAGACTGATAATTTGGCAATATGGTTTGTTTTGAATAAAAATTTAAGTTTTTTCTGCTGAATTTAACGTTTTTGTTTCTTTTTATTACAAATATTATTTCTGTTAACAAATATCTGTGCAATTTTTAAATAAAATATTGAAAAGTTATGGGGGCGTATTATAGTCGAATTTTAATTTTTTCCGAAAATTTCGCGCAAAATTAAGCACGTGTATTATACACGTGTGCGTATTATAGTCAAGATTTTACGGTACTTCTGCAGTAGTTAGACTGTAACTGACTCATTTATTTTGTGTTGAAACAACACTTGATTATTTACTGTTATCCTCAAGTACTTGCTTCTTCGTTTGAATTGCATTATTGCAACGATTTACATTAGTGTTTGGACTTAATCGGACTGGCTTCTGAAAAAAAGTGACTGATTATTCGATGGCCAAAAAAATTTTTTCATTTAGTGGTGTTAATCCTCATTATTTGAGAAATTTATTATGAATGTAAAAAGTCTATCAAATGCTTTGATACTAACATTTCAAAAATTTCAAAAAGTGGACCTAAACCGATTTTGCTTGTGAATGGCTCCATAATGTTTTCGTTTGAAGTTTTAGGCTCCATCCCCGAAAGTTATTTTCTGGCTATATGATAATGAGTTTAGAAAAGTGGTTCTTTAACTTTTGTTAATCAGGGACCACTTGTCAAAAAAATCCCAAAAACTCCTCGGGGGTCCATCTCCCAACAAAGCCTTATGATTTTCTCAGTAAACTTTTTGTTAAACAATTTTAATAAAAAAAGATTGCAAAGCTAAGAGAGTCAGTAAGAGAGTCATTGTTTTACAGTGGATCCCTGGGTACTGTGGTGTTCATGGCAATGAAATCACTGACTCCTCACTGGCCAAAAAAGGTGCTTTGATCTTGAAGACATCTCCTTCCAGTGTCCCATCCCTTACAGTACCGTAAAGCGTAAAATTAAAAATACGCTGAAAGAGGATTTCAAAAAGAGTCGCGCCGACAGCACTTCTCAAAAGCCTTGGAGAGAAAAATTATTTGGTGTCTCTAAATGGCCCAGACATAAAATGGTGGTCGAGTTTAGACTATCCACTGGCCATGACTGTCTCCTGGAACATTTACACCGCTTCAACATTGTTTCTAGTCCTTTCTGCAGATTCTGGGACTTCGGACAGGTCATGAACTGTGAACATTTGTTCCATTGCCCTGCATTGTAACGTTCTCTTGTAAACGTTCTCTTGTTGACCGTTACAGAAAAGCCACGGGACTTCTGGATTCATAGAATATTTGCTGCAGCTATTTTCGTTTTTTCCATGTTTTTATTAACTCGCTTTCTTGTTTGTGTGTTTGTGTGTTTGTGTGTTTGTGCGGTACAAATTTTGCAATCGATTTTTTACTACCTTTCCGACTAGCTAGACATTTGAAACTTTTAGAATAGCTCAGAACACGATGACAATGCATTCTTTTGATACTTTTAGCCATCTTTAAGCGGATTTGAATTCATTTTCAGTTAATTTTGTTTTGTAGACTGGTGCAGCCCTCTATCTGCCGGGACGGGAACGAAAAGTTAAACGCAAGTTAACTTCTAATTAACTTTATTTTCTTTCAAGTTGATGGGATAATTCATCAAAAAAAATTTTAAAAAATATTTATTAATACATAGGATTGCCAAGTTTATATGATTCAGCAGAAAATTTTAAAATATGGTATATAAAAAGTTCTTTTTATCTTGCAATTATTATGTTTCTTCTGTTGTGCTTTTTTTCTGGCTGTGGTTATCTTTTAATCTGTGCCATTGGAAATAAAAAAATAAAAAAGGTACAAATAAACTTACTAACAATATCAAATTTAACGTGAAATTCAATTTAATAGCAAACATAAAAAACCATAAAAACTTAAAAATGAATGAAATTTTTAAGCTTGCAAGGCTTTACTAGCTGTAAAATTGCTGCGAAGCTGCGACTCCGTGCCACAAAAAATGTATTAGGGATTTTTAAACAGAACATGGATTTTTTTTTCGTACAGGAAATGGAAGAAATACAGGAATCCTTAGAGTATGAACTAAGAAATTCAGAACAAATTTTCTTTTATCCCCAATTTAACAAAATTTTTAAGTTCGTGGTCTTTTTGAAACGCTGAAACTTTTTTATCACTGTTGACTTCTCGGATTTCTTCTTGGGTTTTCTCCCGGATCATAGGCTATGAACCAATGGTTCAGAGCAGTGGTTCCTAACTGGTGGTCGGAGAGAACCCAAGAATTGGACAGGAGTGATTAAAAAATTTGTTTAATCGTTTCAAAACGACCACGAATTTAAAATTTTTTTTAACCGGGAGCAAAAGAAATTTTTTGTTCTCAATTTTTTGTTCTGAAAGTATATGCATATCTTCCCCATTCTGACGTTTCGAGTACGAAAAAAAATCCTTGTTCTACTTAAAAATTTCTAATATATTTTCTGTGACGCGGCCTCGCAGCGTCACGGCCATTTTACAGCTAGAAAAGCAAACGCAAGCTGAAAAATCTCGTTCTTTTTCAAGTTTTTGTAGGCTTTTATGTTTGCTATTACGTTTTCATTTACGTTCAATAACGTTTCAATAACGTCAACAATAACAAACGTCCAATAACGTTTGTTATTGTTGCTAAGTTTATTAATATTTTTATGTGTTGTTGTTGTTGTTGTTACTGATGCCCCTTGCCCGACAGTATATTGTTAGTTCAAGTCCATAACGGCTATTGGCCGAAGTGGTGTGGCTCCGGTTTTTAATAGAACCACAAGGGCCGGAGTCCAAATTGGCTAAAGGACCGGGCCCGTAATTTTGAACCGAGTCAAGTGACGAGACCGGAACCCTTGACCCCGCGTTTCCAGGGGTAAATTTGAGAACTTAGAGGACATTGCAGCCACGACAGATTTTTTTCGTGCACCAGCCGCTATTAGTGTACACGGCAGTGGATTTTGTCAGCGACCGGCATCGAACCAGAGACGTTCAGATCACTGGCTCGCTGGCTTTTCCAACCGGACCACCGCGTCCTCTCTTTTTATTAAAGTTGTTTATCACAAATAGATTGTTTATTCAAAAAATAAAACCCATTTTTGTCTCTAGAAGGATTTTTTGGGAGAGGGTCTCTTTTTTTTAATTTATTATTATATATAAAGTAGTCTCTAGTCAGAAAAAGGTTAGGGACCGCTGGTTTATACGAATACAACCAAAGAAACATAAAAATACAATGAAGCTGAAAGTCACTTTGTATTTAAAAAAAAACTGTTAAGGTATTACATGACAAGGGATGAACAATTAATAACTAGGTTTCGAGATAAAAGTCTGTCAGGAGTTGCAACGAAATGTGGCACTCACGTCTAAAGTCCTGATGACCAATGCAAGAAACTCTTTTCAGGAATCTTCTCATAAACAACTTGAACCGGAATCTCTGTCCGAGAGGTCTAAAGGAAAGAATTGTTCCTCATATTATTTTATCATCATTCATCTATCATCTATCATTATCATCATCATTTATCCTATATATGTGTCATTTGGCTGTCAAAGTAACTATAAGATCATTTTTCTGCTACTTTGACAGTTTGTCTGTTTGAGCATTTTCCTGGATGTTGTCTGTCGAGCGTTTCCTACAAAGTAGAAAACTCAACTTTTCTACAATGGACATTTCGTTGGAATAAAATATGGATGATTTCTTCAATTAAAACTGTTCTTTACGAAAATGAGATATTTAAAAGCTTTATTACGAAATGGATATCTTTAAGATTTAACGTATGTCATCTTACCGTTGCTTCAGAGGACAAGGTACTTTCAACCTGGTTTTTTTTAATTTTCAATATTTTACTTTATATATAAATGAGAATAATTAGTATTTTTTCTGATACATTGAAGATACTTATAAATGACAAATAAGTATTTTGTAAAAGAATAAAACCTGTTTTTTAAAAATTTCTTCAAAAATGCTAGAATTTTTATAATGTTCCATGCGCATTAATTTTTTTCTGATTTCTTCCAAATTTCTCAGGATTGTTAATGGAAGAGTTTGTTACAAAATTGCGTATAATTCTTTGAAATCACAAATATTTTTTTAAAATTTATAGACCATGAAAGTATAGACCATAAAGTAAAAACTTAAAAAAACATGAAAAAATAACAGGCAGATTAAAATAATATATATATATATATATATATATATATATATATATATATATATATATATATATATATATATATATATATATAATATATATATATATATATATATATATATATATATATATATATATATATATATTTATTTATTTATTTATTTTTGGCTTTAGATTCAGACAAGAAAAATTCAATATAGAATTATGCTTATATACAGGCTAAAATATCATAAATTTTGATGTGTGCACCTTTTGTAGCACGACAAACGTCTAAATGATAATCCAGTTCTCTCTAAGTGTTCCAGTTCTCTCTCGTAGCATATCAGGAGTTATTACACGAATTGCTTGAACGATAAGCTTCTTCAACTCATCCACAGATTCAATTTTTTGTTTATACACAACGCATTTAATGAATCCCCAAGCAAAAAAAGTCTAATAACACCTGATATGATTTTTTTTCCATTTTTTTTTTTTTTTTTTAGAAATAAACTTCTGTTGAACGTGTTGTTTAGTCAGGGACTCATATGAAGACGTAGTAGATTTCATCTCCTCTTCTATATTTTCCTTTGGAATATGGTTTTTGGTATGGCCAGGGCTCAGATTTTCTTCAAAAGTATTAACAATTTCTTCGAGCTGTTCCTCGGTTTCAATATTTGCAATTTGTTCGCCAGGCAAAGATGACAATGCAATGCCTCTTTTCGGTTTAACACCAAACAGGGTTTCATAAGGACTTTGGCGTATTCCTTCGTTTTATGTGGTGTTCTTGGTAAATTGAACAAAGGGCAAACCATCTGACCATTATTTGTGTCGTCATCGTTCATCCGTGCAGTTAACATATCCTGTATATCCTGACTGGCCCTTTCAACTGAGCTTTGTGTTTGACTATGACGAGGCTTTCCAAGAACTATCTCAACATCTGTCCACATAGCACATAGTTCGGATATGACTTGATTACTGAATTCCCTACCATTATCTGAATGTAATATAGCTGGGGCACTAAATATTAAGAATATTTGAAGAAGGTGATTCGCTACTTTAGCTGTCTTAGTTTTCAAAGGTCGTAGCTGAACAAACTTCGTTAAATGATCTTGATACACCATTATGAACTTATATTCGCCATCCCTGTGTGACTGCAGGTCTATCTGATCGACTTGACATCTTGAGTTTAACACAGAACAGACCATTGGTTTCCCAACAATACCTTTTTTATGTGCACTATGTTTCATTTGACATTGTTTACATAAATTTAAATACAGTCTGTCTTCACGGCTTCTCATTTCGACATCCACCAAAGCATATCTGTGTTTGTCGACATACACCGGTGATGGTCCGAATGTATAAGAATATAACCAAATATTCGGTCTTTCACCAACGTATTTTGTACGTGTTGACATTCACCGGAGAATGTCGACATTCTCCAATTTCGGTCTTTCACGCTAACATATATATATATATATATATATATATATATATATATCTATATATATATATATATATATACAGAGGCTGTTCACACATTTTTTAGACGATTTTGGAAAGCGGTAATAAAAAATCATTTGCTGGAAAAGAAATAATTTCAATCGTACTATGTTTTAAAAGTCAAAATTATCGTCTGCGACTTAAAAGTTTTGTTTTTATTCAAAATGGCGTTTTTAACAAAGCAGTAGTTCGAAGGCTACATTTATGCTCTTTCCGAAGAGAAATATGCATACTCCGTTATCCAAAAACGATGTGAGAGTCATCGTTTTGTGATATCTAAAGCGTCGATAGGCAATATCGTCAACAAGAAAGGAAAGAAACGTCAAATTGGAGCCTCAAGTGGGACAAAATTTTCCAAACAAGTATCCAAGGAAAAACGGACATCTTCGACTATTGCAAAGGTAAGTTGTTTGATGTTAAAAGAAAATCCCCCTAGTCAAAAGACAGTTGCAAATCATTAAAATGCACGGTGTCCACTGTAAACAAAATGATAAACGTGGATTTAAATCTTAAGAAAGCGAAAAAAACGCAATGTGCATCGTCTTCTTCCAAATCATATCGCTGAACGCCGGACACTCTGCAGAATTCTATATGAGAAACACTTATCCAAAGAAAAATAGAAAACAATTGTCACAATAGATGAATCATGGGTGTATTTAAATGATTGCAACAAAAAAAGAGGCATTTATTATCGTAAAGGGGAGAAAAAAATTTAAGTACATGGTTCAAAGAATCGAAAGAAAGTTTTTCTAAGGGATTCATGATTTTTGCTGTTTTTTCTTATAATGGCAAGTTAAAAATAAAGAGAGTGGGAAAAAATGTCAAGATTAACTCCAAATACTATCAGGAACATATTTTATCGCAATTTTTCTGAATGAAATACCATCGCTTTACCCACAGTGCCATCAATCTGTGAGACTCCATCAGGACAAAGCTAGCAGTCACACATCATAATCCACTGTAAATTTCCTAAAAGAAATGGAACAAAAAACTGGTATCAAGGGCCATACCCTTCACTGATATCCCTACTAAATCTCCCGATGTATCACCTATGTATTTTTGTGCTTTCGGACTTTTAAAATCTGCATTATCCAAACATTGTCCCAAAACCCTTACAGGACTCTGGAAAGCTGTTAAGGAGGAATGGGAGAGAATACCTTTTCTGACACTTCAAAAGGCATTATTATCCTGGAAATTGCGGGTGTCGAAAGATAGTTCAGAATAAGGATGTCAAATAGAACATTTAAAACACAAGAATTTTATGTATTTAGTTTTGTGAATACAATATACATCGTCTAAAAAATGTGGTGAACAGCCTCTGTATATATATATATATATATTATATATATATATATATATATATATATATATATATATATTTATTTATTTATTTATTTATATATATATACATATATATATATATATATATATATATACATACATACATACATACATACATACATACATACATATATATATATATATACATTATTATATATATATATATATATATATTATATATAATATATATATATATATATATATATATATATATATATAGTTCTTTAACCGCCATTGGAAATAAAAAAAATGTTTAGCTATGGAGAATTTTTCGGTAGGCATTTTTCTAAATACAAATTAGCAAATACATAATTTTTAGTTTTGTTTCCTACTAATTGAAATAGATCCTAAGAAGCTATGCACGTGTTCTTCAAAGATCTTTATTTTAATTTGATATTTAAGGAAAAGCAATTTTAATGTTATAACGGTATACAACAATTTTATGAGTGTGTGTGTGTGTGTGTGTGTGCATGCATTTACTTGCTAGATAATGTATTTCTCCTGCTTAAGATTTATACTCGTTAGAGGAATATTTCTCCGCTTCCAATGCCCTTTTGACTCCAGACACTTCGAGTGCAACTAAGTTAAGCTCTTAATGAGTCATAAAAGAAGTCATTATAATTCTCTGTCAAATTTAATTTTCTACAATGTCGCTTCTGATCTCATAAATCCGTTGCTTTAGTTTGCGTTCATTACTTGACTAGTATAGAGAGAGTAAAATAAATAGCATCGATGTTGCCATAGATAACGGATTTTAATTACTGCTGAATTTTGTATTGTTCTGTATAGGTAAGAGCCATATACCATATAAATAATGTTATCGTATATTAATGTATTACTTCTGAAAAATATGGCAAAAATGGATATTAATCACAAGATAATTAAATGACCATTTTTTGTTGCTTTTTTCGGTCTTCTTTACAATTATGGTAAAAATGGACATAAATCACGAGATGATTAAAATGACCATTTTCTTTGGGGTTTTTTTCGGTGCTCTTTACAATTGTGACAAAATAGACATCACACCAATAATTAAAATTACCCTTTTCTGTTGGGTTTTTTTTCGGTATTCTTTATAATTATAGCAAAAATGGATATAAATCACAAGATAATTAAAGTGACCATCTTTTGTTGGGTTTTTTTCGGTACTCTTTACAATTATGACAAAAATGGACATAAATCACAAGATAATTAAAATGACCATTTTCTGTTGTTATTTTTTTGGTAATTTTTGCAATTATTTTCAATATTTTTATCTAGTATTTTCTATCCTTTTCTCCTTATTTTTTTGCTCAAAGACAAATTCTAATTTACGTTGTTTGTTGGCTTATACTGTGTTCGATGACACAGCGTTTAAACTAAGTGGTGTCGCTTTACAACACAATACTATTAATACGAGTAAAAACAGAATGGTACCTCGGTACTGGTCGTTAATTAGCACGACGAGTACCGAATGCATTTTTCACATAAGGAGTAATGTAAATGGAATTAATTCTTTCCTGAAAACGAGACATTTCACATTTTACAGGGCAATTTATAAACTGATCGGGTTTGTGATGTATCAATACTTCATGCCTTACCAAGGTTCACAGTGGGAGAGCTTAGTTCAAGTTTTCAAGATGCTAATAGTAAACTTTAACAGAACAATTCAAGATTAAAACTGGAACAACATTTAATCATAACAACTAGACGAAACATACATTACAAATTGTAAAAGCTTCCGCATCATGAAGCGGCTATGAACTGCAAAACGATGGAACGAACGAACCAGCGAACAAACACAACGAACAGCAATGAAAATTTTCTTCTCTTCACATCCGTTCTTCTTTTATTGCAATCATGACAATTATGCACAGCGCAGAAGCGCCTTCTTCCTCTCATGACGAACCTTAAGGTACATGGAGACCACAGAGCTTTTACGAATGACATTCTGCACTCGGGCAGATCCAAAGACGGAACAGAGTTGTTTTTGATACAAAATCTTTAAACTAGACAGACATAATTTAAAACAATACTTAGATAAAATAAAATTTATCTTAACTCAACCTCTCCTGAAAGGAATGTATGGCCTAATGGGATAGTGGCGAAGTAGAGGAAGAGAGGGGTTATTTCTTGGAAGGGGATCCTCCTTCCAATAAAACATCAGGCACTTGCACAGGGATTCTTTCTCTTTACTGTCTCTTAACACCACCGATCCCAGTTGTAGAACAAGATTTAGGGAGTTTCGCTATAAACCTATCAGGAGAAACTTGCTTCTGTCTCCGTTCTCAAATGGTTCTGACAGGTGAGATATTGCTTAATCATTAAAAAGTCCTACATTCCGGCTTGCTAGAGCTTTGTCTTGGTGAAACTTTGAACCGTTTTTGTAATACAACCTATTTCGGTCTTTCTTTTGTCTGGAACACAGGATGCAGGGGAGCCAGTTTTGTCTCGTACATGTTTTAGCATGTGTGGCGAGTACCGAGTTAACGTCGTGTAGTACCAAAGCATTTTTTTTCGCGTCGAAATACGACGAGTACCAAGAAAACGTCATGTAGTACCGAAGCATTTTTTTATGCCGAAGCGAGCAAGTACCGATCAAACGTCGAGTACCGAAGAAATTTTTGCGGTCAAAATGTGACGAGTACCGAGCAAATGTCAAGTAGCACCAGAGCATTTTTTCGCGTCGAAATACGACGAGTACCGAGCAAACATCAAGTAGTACCGAAGCATTTTTTTCGTGTCGAAATGCGACGAGTACCGAGCAAACGTCAAGTAGTACCAAAGCATCTTATTCGCGTCGAAATGCGACGAGTACCGAGCAAACGTCAAGTAATACCAAAGCATCTTATTCGCATCTAAATGCGACGAGTACCGAGCAAACGTCAAATAGTACCGAAGTAATTTTTTTGCGTCAAAATGCGACGAGTACCGAGCAAACGTCAAGTAATACCAAAGCATCTTATTCGCATCTAAATGCGACGAGTACCGAGCAAACGTCAAGTAATACCAAAGCATCTTTTTCGCGTCCAAATGCGACGAGTACCGAGCAAACGTCAAGTAGTACCAACGCCATTTTTTGCGTCGAAATGCGACGAGTACCGAATAATCGTCAATTAGTACCAAAGCATTTTTTCTCGTCGAAATGTGACGTGTACCGAGCAAACGGTCAAGTAGTACCAAAGGATTTTTTTTTTTTGCGTCGGAAATGAATACCAGTAACGAAGCAGACGCGTACCGAGGTATGCTGTATAGTATGTTTTTCATCTCATCAATATGGTGTTCGCCATGGATCTTTTAATTTTACAGTTTTAAAAATGTTATATTTAATTTTGACTACCAAAGCAGTTTTAACGTAATGAATGGCTCTTAAACTTGACTGAATCGAGGCCAATGTGTTTG
The DNA here is from genome assembly GCA_907164885.2 of Dolomedes plantarius. Classification (NCBI taxonomy): domain Eukaryota; kingdom Metazoa; phylum Arthropoda; class Arachnida; order Araneae; family Dolomedidae; genus Dolomedes; species Dolomedes plantarius. The sequence goes on along the minus strand of OU015496.1, from coordinate 172,802,045 downwards.
AGGACGAGTTAAAATGTTGTTCAGGAGCTTATGGAAAAATTCTGAGATTTCTGACAACCAAGTACTACTGGACGATAGGTGACATCACACCGTGTGAAAAAAACCCAGTGTTTCATTGGACTCATCAAAAATACTTCATAAAATATTATTCCTCCATATCCTTAGCGTGAATCATTTTTTTAAAAAAATGTGTGTGTTGGTTGCTGCTTCTATCACTCCAATTCTGTATTCACTTTGAATATCAACTTGAAATCCGTTTAATCAACTGAGAAAAACTAAAATTGCTATAGGAAACACTGAATCATAATTTCAAACCCTAAGACAGAAGAAATGTAAAGCTTTCTCGTGTACAGAAAATTTTATCAATAATAGAAAAAAGTTATTATCCTCAACAATATTAGGGCGCATTCACCATTGACTAATCTAATCTCATCTACAACGGTGTAGATTCTAAAACACATGAATTCCTGCCATTGTTTCGAAACAGATATTTTCGGCAGTAAAGGGAGAAGGAAATAAATATCACCCGACATTTTCTGCGGATTTATTACGAACTTCTGAAGCATATCGGATTAATAAATGATATTTCTGAAGGAGCAAGACGATATATTACTTTGATAAAATAACCAGCATCCTAATCGACAGTAGATTTTTTAAAAGGTAAAATATTATAAATAAAGACTGGCAACAACACTTAACGTATTTATTTGCTTTTTTGATAAAGTCATCAAGATTAACCAATATATCAGATAGCACTGTACTGAAAATCGTACTGCAAAAAAAGTAAAAGTACTTTTATAACAGGTGGCTACAGCTTTAGCTAAAAAATACTTAAGTGTTTTTAATGAAAATGCAGTTTCTTTAATTTCCCCCTTTGCAACAGAATCTTCATTAAAGTGTTATCTATCAGTCAGAAACGCTGAATATGAAACTTTGATATTTATTCATTTTAAAGTCATATTCAGACACTTTGCCATCAATATATATAATTACTAGCTGAAAACCCGCACTTCGCTACGGAGTACATTCAAATTACATACAATGGTCAATGTATGCAATGGATGCCAAAAAAATAAATATATATATTTATAATAAATACGATGATCAATGTATAAAATTGATGTAAAAAAATATATACTATATATATATATATTTATAAAAAGATCGTAAGGGATATTTTTAAAGACAAAATAATGTAGAGTAAAATATTCAAATTAAATCTAATAGGACATACTAAAGAATATAGTACAGTGAATATAGTACAGTTTGAGGAACATATATTTTACAGTATTTTAATATTTTTTTGGATAATGTCCAGTCGTCTGCCGCAATTAGAAGGAAAAAAAAATATATTTTTTGTCTATTTAGTTGTTATCACGTGACGATAAATTTATTTTAAATACCAGAAAAGCAAACCACGTGATCAGCATTTAATAAATCAAATTCTAAAAATGAATCTTTAAAAATTCAAGAAAAATCAAAAACTGGAGGTAAAGATTCGAAACAAATTTCATTTTAAAGGAATTTTTATGATCTTTCTCGTGATATAAATTTTATAACCCTCAAATTATTATTTTTAAATGCAAAACTTTAAAAAAAGTCACTAAAGACAGCTTAAAATTTAATTTAAAAAAATTCTAAGAAGAATTTTTCAAAAATCTTTCTCAGTGCACCCCTACACCTATAAGAAGAAACTCCATTGCAAATTTCAGCCCTTTAGGTCCAGCGGTTTGGTCTGTGCGTTGTATGTCAGTCAGTGAGTCAGTTACGGAACTGTTTTATATATATAGATAGACTATTGTACAGCTATTTACTGGTAAGTTAGATGTTCGTGTAGAAAATTTATACTTGAATTAAATTTAATTTTTATTGGTGTAAGCTGATTAGGATTTAATTTATTTGTATACATATATTTATGCATAGATACATACCGCATTCTTAAAAGGGTACATCCACAAAGACATTTGGCATCTATGTGACTCTAACATACTCTTCGCTTGCACCTTATTTACTAGGTAAGACTGGCTTGCCACACATAGGGCCCGCGAAGACTTTTTGTGACGGCGTATAATACGTATAATGAATCTTAAATATGGAATAATTTCTTTTAGATTTATTAATATTACGCGGAGCCCCGAGTTGCCCAAATTGGTCGGTAGATCTGTACTGTCCGTCCCGGCGCCCAGGCCCTATAACAAACATCACCGAACAGGGGAAATCAAACCTTCGGCTGATTTTTCAGGAATTGCTACGTAGCACCGTCTTCAGTTGAACAGAGCGTAATGGGGAGAGCAGTGGTCGCCTTAATCTTATATGGTTCTGTTTTCTTATGTACCCTGTGAATCCTCTAACGGTCCAGGCACACTATAAAGTAATAGGCATAAATATAATAATTCCTTTATTTTCTACGTAGAGGTAGACTAACATAGACCGACTTGGGGCTGTCAAATAAAACACAACAGTACCGCAACTTGCGGTACTAAGAAACTGAACTTTAAAGTCGTAACGAACCCTTTCAGGCAGAATATACGTTCACTAGCATACCCGTAACCATCGGGCTCTGAACTAACTATGGAAATCGTGCAGCCACCTAGGCTAAATACTAATACGTGCTCTATCAGTTAAATACCGCTATCACCTTCAGTCTAACTTTTCTCGACTCTTTCGTATCTCTACTAATAGCGTAACGTACTGACGTACAAATCTCCACTCCCTTCTTGGGCTCTTGCCAACTCAGCGTGTGTCACTTAAATAGGACCAGACACCTGCTCCGAACTCACTTTGACTGGCCTGCACTGCGCAGCTACCAGAAATTTTGCATCTGAGCAACACGCGACCCTACAATCTTAACGCATTATAATATTACGAAAGGAATAAATAAGTAATTAACAGTAATATTTATTTAATTTTTAAAAGAATCGGTAATTATTTTTCGTATAAATATTTTTCGCTTTTCCAAGTATCCTATTTCTTGCGGCCCGCAGCAGCTTTCTATAAAGTAATATGGCCCTCGTCACATTTCGAGTTGCGGAGGGCCTGGTGTAAGGCCGGTAGTCTATATACATAAAACAGTTCCGTAACTGACTGACTCACTGACATACAACGCACAGACCAAACCGCTGGACCTAACGGGCTGGAATTTTGCATGGCGATTCTTCTTATAGTGTAGGGGTGCAATATGAAAGATTTTTGAAAAATTCTCCTTAGATTTTTTTAAATTAAATTTATAAGCTGTTTAGTAACTTTTTTTTAAGTTTGCATTTAAATAATAATTTGAGGGTTATAAAATTATATCGCGAGAAAGATCCTAAAAAGTCCTTTAAAAATGAAATCTTTATTCGAATCTTTACCTCTTATTTTCTGATATTTGGGGAATTATTTAAGATTAAATTTAGAATTTAATTTATAAATGCTGATCACGTGATTTCTTTTTCTGGTGCTTTAAATAAATTTATCGTCACGCGCTAACAACGAATAGACAAAAAAAATTTCTTTCCAATGCGCAGACGATTGGACATTATCCCAAAAGAATATTAAAATACAGTAAAAGAAATATTCCTCAAACTGTACTATATTAACTGTACTTATCTTCTTATGTTTTATTAGATTTAATTTGAATATTTCTGTCTACATTATTCGTGATAAAAATATTCCTTACGATTTTTTATAAATATATTTTTTGTTTTTTTTTTACATCAATTGCATACATTGATCGTTGTATTTATTATAACATATATATACAGTGGAATCTCGATCGATCGTTTTCCGAATCATCGTTTCCACCGTATGTGTCGTTTATTTCACCCAGTCCCGACGATATGTTTGCTTTGTTATGTTCCCGGATCTATCGTTTTCCCCCGCATTTATCGTTCAGTTTCAAGTTCGGTCCCGTGAAAAAAAGATAGATCGAGATTCCACAGTATATATATTTATTTTTTTGGCATTAATTGCATACATTGACCGTTGTATTTAATTTGAATGTACTCCGTAGCGAAGTGCGGGTTTTCAGCTAGTACACTATAAAAGTTCTTTGACAAAGATATTTTATAAAACTTATTTCTATCTTTGAATAAAAGTTATACATAAAAGAAATGCTATGACCTCAAAATACTCCTGTTACACTACGTAAAATCTATATATATATAACAGTTCCGTAACTGACTCATTCATTCACTGACTGACTGACTGACTGACTGACATACAACGCACAGACCAAACCGCTGGACCTAAAGGGCTGAAATTTTGCATGGCGATTCTTCTAATAGTGTAGGGGTGCACTAAGAAAGATTTTTCAAAAATTCTTCTTAGATTTTTTTAAATTAAATTTTTAAGCTTTTTTAAACTTTTTTTATGTTTGCATTTAAAATAATACATTGAGGGTTATAAAATTTATATCACGAGAAAGATCATAAAAATTCCTTCAAAATGAAATTTTTTTCGAATTTTTACCTCCATTTCCTGATTTTTGGTGAATTTTTAAAGATTAATTTTTAGAATTTAATTTATTAAATGCTGATCACGTGATTTCTTTTTCTGGTACTTTCAATAAATTTATCGTCACGTGCGTAACAACTAAATGGACAAAAAAAATTTTTTTTCTCTTTCTAATGCAGCAGACGATTGGATATCATCCAAAAAAATGCATATCCCTTACGATTTTTTTTATAAATATATATATAGATAGATATATATTTACATCAATTGTATACATTGATCATCGCATTTATTATAAATATATATATTTATTTTTTGGCATAATTGCATACGTTGACCGTTGTATTTAATTTGAATGAACTCCGTAGCGAAGCGCGGGTTTTCAGCTAGTCTAATATATAAAATGAATGTTTGTATCTCTGTAATTGTATAGAAATCCACAGTTTAGGAGCAACGATCGTGAAATTTTTCATACAGGCGTCTTTAAAAACAGCCGAGGGTCTGAAGAACTTCAAAAATCGAAATTAATTACCGTTGATTTTTAATTAATAAAAAACCAAGAATTTTGAAACTAAATGTAAGCTGTTACACTTTGTGGAATCACCCCTCTGAATATGGCGTCCGCGTTAGGGTTAGCTGGGAAACAGCGAGCGAAAAGATAAAAATAAATAAAATCAAAAAGTTTCAAGTTATATATTAAACCAGAATAATAAATGAAAATAATAATCTTTCAAGTCAGATTTTATACTCTAAAATAAATCGGATCCAACGGCATATTGACACTACCACACGCGATGGAAAATTCGAATCAACCACGCTAAGTGTCACGAGATCTTTTTTAATCGCTACTACAACCCCCCTCGCTTATGTCTTTGTGTCTATTGAAGAGTTGAAGACTAAGCTTCTATCCTGCTAACTTATTTCTGACTTAAAACTCCTCTGACTCCATAAATACATGTATATTCACCAACCCATAGCAACTTTCCAGTAAACTTATTCAAATATTTTCCTCTTTACGCAACAAAGTAGCATGTCATTGTGGCGCATTCAGTAAAAGCGTTTATTACCACGCTACACGCCGCGGTTCAAATACGGATAGTTCACATTTTGCTGAACCTGTATTTTCAGCTTTTTTATAGAGGCTTTTTTATTTCAGCTTTTATTTTATTATTTTTTAAATTATTATTATTATTATTATTATTTATTATTATTTTTTTAATTATTTTTATTTTATTTATTATTTTTAAAAATTATTATTTTATTTTATTTTATTTTCATATTATTAATGTGTATAACATTTCGTATACTTTTTTTTCTATGTTATTTATACTGTGTTTAGTTTTTTAATGGATTTTGGTAGGTTTATTCATAATTATATATTTTATGTTTTTACTTTTCAGGCTTTTTTGTCCCAATGATACAGGCTAAATCTTTTTCTATGTTATTTATACTGTATTTAGTTTTTAAATTGATTTTTGGTTAACAAAACATCGACCAATTGACATTTTTACTTTTCAGCTTTACTTTTCAAAATTCTTTACTTTCCTAACGACAATTTGACATTTTTCCCTTTTCCGCTTTAGTGGTTTATTATAAATGTATATATTTTTATGCTTTACTTTTTCAGGGTTTTTTTTTTGCTCCAATGATGAACGCTAAATCTAGCTGAATTCTGAGAAATTATTGTAAATTTATGGTTTTTTATGTTGGGTTTTCTTTTTATTCATGCGTATACCATTGACATGCTTTTTATTCTATGTTATGTATACTGTACTAGTTTTTAAATTGATTTTGGTTACACAAACATTCTTAAAATCCCGGGCAACGCCGGATAAATTATCACCTGTGTAGGTGATAATTTATAAATTTTAAAACTGTTACCAACATGTAATTTACAGATCCACAGAACTTTCCAATATTTTAATTAATAAAGTAACCAACAACTTTTTCTCGATTCACCAGGTGTTCAGTAGATGGCGCCACTATTTACACTTTTAGTTATTCTAACCATAAGGCAAAAATATATTTTTATAAATATCGTAAGGGATATTTTTTATAGACAAAATAATGTAGAAGAAAATATTGAAATTAAATCTAATAGGACATACTTAAAGAAGTATAGTACAGTTTGAGGAACATATCTTTTACTGTATTTTAATATTTTTGGATATGTCCCATCAGGTTTGCCGCTTAGCAAGAAAAAAACTATTTTTTTTTTGTCTATTTCGTGTTACGTGACGATAAATTTATTTAAGTACCAGATAAAGATCACATGATCAGCGTTTAATAAATTAAATTGTAAAGAGTTATCTTTAAAAATTCACCAAAAATTAGAAAATGGAGGTAAAGATTCGAAAAGAATTTCATTTTAAAGGAATTTTTATGATCTTTTTCGTGATATAAATTTTTCAACCGTCAAATTATTATTTTAAATGCAAACTTGAAAAAAGGTTACAAAAACAGATTAAAAATTTAATTTAAAAAAATCTAAGAAATTTTTTTCAAAAATCTTTATTAGTGCACCCCTACATTATAAGAAGAATCGCCATGCAAAATTTCAGTCCTTTAGGTTCAGCGGTTGGTCTGTACTTTGTATGTCAGTCAGTCAATCAGTCAGTCAATCAGTCAGTTAGTCAGTTACGGAACTGTTTTATATATATAGATTTTTATTACTATTTTTATATCGTAACGTTTACTTCATGCGCACACATTATTTTCCTATGCTTATTTTTATTATCTTTATAATAAGCGTAATTTTTATGATTTTAAACAACAATCGTTTTTAACTGGCATTCAATTGGCTGTTAAAACTTTATATTTACACCCTATTTAAAAGAAGTATGGTGTAAATTGTAGGGTGGAAAGTTGGTAAAATCAAAAATTTTGTGCAATGTATTTAATTTCTCGATTAAAAGTAGTTTTTTTCTAAAAATTAATTTATTCGCTTGAAAAGCTAAATATTTTATGCACCGCGTTTATATTATTATTACTATCTTTATATCGTAACGTTAACTTCATGCGCGAGCATTATTTTTTTTATGCTTTTTATTATATCTTTATAATAGCTTTATTTTATATGGTTTTAAACAACTACTCGTTTTTATTCATATTATGTTGGTTTTTTATTAATTACAAAATTAAGGGTAATTAATTTCGATTCCGGAAGTTCTTTATCTTTATTTTCATATGCTTTTTCATTACGAATTATTCAAATGTTGGTTAAAAAAACTTTGCGTAATTAATATTTGTGGTGTGTTTACTTATTGAAATTAATAAATTTATATTTCTGGAGAGGATTGTTTCAGTTTTAGTGTACTATGCTGAAAGGCTGAATATACCAAAATTCAGAGGAGTTTAGTATGGAGAGAAAAGGAATTTAATATGTAGAGGATGTTTATAGGAGTTAACATTGGGAGAGGAGGTGAATTGTTTGCAGCCCTCAATCAAACACTTCATTTTTAAGAGGCAAACGCTGCAGTCATATCATGTTCTATTGGAAATTTCTGCTGAACCTGTAATTGCAGCTTCTTTTTTTTACCCCAATGATGAAAGCTGATCTAGCTGAATTCTGAGGAGTTATTATAATTTATATATTTATAGATTTCACAAGGATTTTTTTCTGTTATTTATACTGTGCTTAGTTTTAAATTAATTTGGTTAACAAACATTAGAGAATTTGACATTTTTACTTTTCAGATTTTAGTATTACAACTGATGAAAGGCTGAAAATCTGAGACGTGTATACATTTCACATATATTTTTATGTTATTTTTATACTGTGTTAATTTTTAAATTGATTGGGGTTAACAACAAACATTCTTAAAATTCCGGGCATCGCCGGGTACTTCAGCTAGTATTTTATAAAGTTGTAGTGGGGTTACAGCTATGGATGAAGAAGCTGCTGCTGTAGCTAGTGTAGCTTCGGCATCCGTCATAGTGGCTTTAATAGCGAAAACAAATAAGAACGTTTGTGAGTTTAAACCGTGAATTGCTCGGCGAGAGTTGACGAGGGGGAGAGATCAAAATTTGCTCCAAGAACTGGCAGTGGAGGATCAAAGTACATTTTTTCCGCGAGAAACTGGCTCCTCAATCTATAACTTTCTTCTTTAAGGTCTTCAATGGTGCACTTGTGGTCCGTTTTGTTGTACTAGAACAGCCGCCATTGTTTTGTAAGTTCAAGACGTTTGTTTCAGTTTTTTATAATCAATATTTCGGCACGTCACATAGAAATTATACCGTTCGTATACCGATATTAAGAGCTTCGTCACTCGCCACAGACCACCTGTTTTGTTTTCGGTCTGACTTACAACTTACCACCCCACGAAAATCTTTTATAAAATATGGAACGAAGAGCCTAACTATGATAAAAGAACTTTTGAAAAAATTTGTCTTTTATCAAAGTTGAGCTGTTGCACTGTCATATTTCTCGTCCAACTTGTTTTATAAAAGATCTTTGTCAAAGAACTTTTTTAGTGTAATGCCGGCCTAAGACATTTTTAATAGCTCAAATCGAACTTGTAGAACAATTCAAACAAATCTACATAACATTAAAGTTGCATAAATCAGAAATGCAGCCGAATCAACAAAAGCAATACAGACAGCATGTGGCTCTTCGACCACGCTGTCCAATATTCAAAACACTTGTTTATTCATTTTTCATCTCTGTGGCGAGTAATAATATACAACACATTAGCTCTAAATCTTTACCAGTAGCTCTCTCCTAATCTCATTAGCACACGATCCAGCGGTTTATTAAATCTTCACTAAACAATTTAACCTACAATCACATGATATTTCACTCATAAAAATTCAGAATCGTCGGAAGATAAATGGCATCTGCACTGTCGAAACAATTAAAACATAAGATAATTACCATGTTATCCGGGAAAAAGGACACTATGCATATTCAAAAGCGTTTTTCATAACAACAAAAGGTTTCAGAACGCAAGTGGGTTGTTAAGAGCCTCGGTGTTAAGAGCCTCTGTTTTGATAGTCTGCCTCAGATCTCATGAAGTATATGTTTGAGTTGTACTTAGACAGTTGTCATTTCGAGCAGGCTACAATTATAATCCGTAATGATATAGGCCGGGCGATTCTTGATACAAATATTTCACCGCTGGAGTAGACAAACTCTTCAGACTCGCATTCTTGTTAGCGGTTTTCAATGCCTGAGAGCACGACCCGACTATTAGTGGCTGGTTTTGTGAGAATAGAATCAGATGATAGCCAGTACGTCAAGGCAGCATGTTATTTATAACCCTATGCTACGCGTTTAAGCGAAATATTCGTGAATCATAGGACAAACGCTTACGCTGTCAATGTTAGATCAGTCGGTGGTGCAGAGAGGGAGAATATTATGGTTACAATCTCCTTCTCAACCCTCCCCCCCCCCCCCCCACAGACACATACACCTATACAAAAAAAAATTAAAGTTTTAATATCAATCTACCTTAAAAAAATTTTCAGGTAGTCTCTTCTAACGAAACTACCGCGGGTTATTAACGTAGGATTACTTATCATTGTTTACCTCTTTTGTATGTATATATGTATGTATATATATGTAACATGCCAGGTCAGACCCAAGAAGATAGTCGAATTAGTGAATTGCAGACCTGACATGTCACATCGAAATTACCTATCGTAGGCCGGGTAGACAAAAGACAATGGAGCTATTCATTCTCGGACATTTCTATTAAATCTGATAACAATGCGTCTTCTCTGGACATTTACAGAATCCGGAAGCGTACAGGTAGCTGACCACAGGCCCTTATATAACTTTCATAGACGGCTTGTCATGTGACCGTGCAAACGAGCAGTGATTCGCTGTGCCTGGATCTCCGGGCTTGAAAACTTATATAACGACGGGGGATTATCTCCAGAGTTACGGGGATCGTATAGTATCTTCCAAAATCAACTCCTTTGTTCTTAAAATGAAAGCTGAACAGCGTAATTATCTCGCACAAGGGGAAAATTTAAAAAGAAATTTAGAATTTTGAAAAGGTTTGGGGTTTTATATGTTATATATACGAGGCATTTTCTGAAAGTAAAGATACTTCACCAGGTAGCAGCAAAGGAAAAGTTTCTGTGAGGTCCGTTGGCAACACGGACTGTAACCTTGAACATTTCGCTTTCCCCTAAAGGTCTTTGTTATTTTTAGGTGAGTCTTGTTTGAGCAGCACAATCTTTATATGTCTGCGTCAATTCAGAATCCTGCCAAATGTGGGATACAGGATCCGCCCCAAGAAATCATGGCTTCTGTTTTCTGGGACTGACAAGGATTCTTCTGGTTTGACTTCATACCTCCCGGCACCACAATTAATGCTGATGCATATTGCGAGAATTTGAAACGTCTCAGACGGGCAATTCAAAAGAAAAAATAGAAGAAGTGGCCTGTTGACAAGAGGAGTTTTCTTGCGTGCATGTAAACGCTCGTCCACACAGAGCGCTTCAAAAGCAAAGCACTAGCTCAAAAGTTTCGAATGGAAAATTTTAGGTATGACCACCATACAGCTCGGACCTTGCACCCAGGGACTTCCACTTATCCCTTTACCTGAAAACACATCTTGCAGAGGAAAACTTCACGACGATGAGATCAAAATTGAAGTTGAAATGTGGTTCCGACAACAGGCGCAAAGTTCTATGACTGTGGAATATAAAGCTTGTACCCCAGACTTGACAAATGCTTTGACAATGGCGGCAACGATGTCGAAAAATAAGGCATGTACCAGTAAGTAAGTTTGTTATGTACATTTTAATTAATTAAAATTTTTTTGAGTGAGTATGCGGCATTGTATCTTTACTTTTCGAAAAAATGCCTCGTATATACTATAAAAATAAATAAATAAATATATATATGTCAAAATTTTGACTCATCTTGGTACTTTTCTGTTTAACTTGTCCAAGAGATAGACTGGGTTTGGAGCGCTGCCAAAATTATAACTCGCGAGGACGGATAGACGGACAGTTTTAGCGTCTGAAACTTTCCTTTCCGCAGGACCGTTATAGAGGAACGTAATCCTACGTTAAAATCCAAACGCTTCATTTTGGGGGTTTTGATATGCAAAAAATTCGACCCCCCCCCCCCCTCCCCATGACAAAAATTTTGCACCACTGATCAGCAGTTTTTTATTTGTATTTCTAAGAATCCCACATTTAAAGTAATAACTGCCATTGCTTTAAATATACTGTTGTTAAGTCTAACTGCCATTTGTTTAGAACAAAGACAGCTTAATAAAATTTTTATGAAGCTGAAATTTATTGTTATTTAGCAACGCTTGATCCTACTGAGTAGTCCAGCTGACTGGTGAATACTGGGTATAGCTACTGCACAAATTTAATCCGACGGTTACAACATAGATTTTTACGTGTGCGAGAGGAAGAGAGAGTTTTTTAAAGTTCCCTCTTATACAGTCGAACCCCGTGTATAGCGAACCCGGTATATAACGAACTCACGGATATAACGAACGACAAATTTTGGTCTCGCCGTTTTCCCCATTGTACGTAATTTAATTAGTATTGTGTCAGTTTATTGTAATCGATTTTAGTCGATTTAATTCATTAATGATCATTTTTAATAGATTTTATCATTGTTAATACATCATTATTGAATACACATTGCAACTAATGAGTTATAACATTTTATGGACTCTTGCATTTTTCTTAACGGTTCGGATATGGCGAACCACCGGATAAAGCGAACAAAACCTTTGATCCTTGAAGTTCGTTATAACGGGGTTCGACTGTATCTGCCTATCCTGAGCAAAAGCACCTTCAGTTTAAGGGCTAATCTCGTCCCCCAATTTCCTTATGTTAACTATTCAAAGGTATAAACCCCCTTCCCTTTTCTACCCCAACGAATTTTCGGTACATGTGCCTCGGATATGGACCACGCAGATACCAAATCGCAGTTTTTTCCCAGTCAAAAGTTACCTCTGTAAGTCCCGTTTGCATTCCAGAATTATTTTCAGCCACCAAAACTCCATGAATCGATTTTTCACTGACTAACTTCGCCCGATGAGAACTATGATCTACGACCCTAGAACCCACTGTAGCTGGGGTCTATTGCTTAAAACAAGACATAGTCGCACACCTATAATCAGGCAACACTATGAAACAAGTATCATGCCTCATGTCGATCAGTGTTGCCTCAGTCCGAAGTGCCGCCTTTAGAAAACTTATGGCAGCTGCGCAGGCAGTTTCCCGCCCGATCCTAAATGCCAAACATTAATCCATCAGGCTGCTATGTACTAAGAAAAAATCGTATTTCCCTTTTCCTCTTCTTGCAGACTCTTGTGGTGGGAGGAGTCCAGGTTGTACAGTTTGAGAATTCCACCCCCCCTTAGGATTGACATTTTGAGGGATTGTAATGGCTCTCTCTCTATAGGGGGGTTAAGCGCTGCCCCCCAATTTTTATTTAAAATATATTTTTGTCCAACTATTTCCAGGTACATAAATGCTGATAATCAAATAAATTGTATTGTCAGATAGCCTGAACTTTTCTGCAGAGCGCTGCAGGATTCATTTTATAAATTTCGTCACCGAAGGAATTTATGAGCGTTTAAAACACAAAATACCAGATTTTCTCCGAATAATTTACATTTTAAAATATTAATTGCATTTAAAAAACGAAAAAGGTACACAATGTAAAATTTCTTTCTCATATGACGGAATACATTTTTTTTTTAAAGAATCTTTGAATCCCAAGTCGGCAATCCGTGGACAAATTTTCTCCATAGGTAACATTGAGGTGAGCGAATCCAATGGGGTGAGTACATAGCAGAATAAAAAGAAAAAAGAAAAAACATCATAAAAGAAATGATTGAATCATTTGTGTGCAGCAACAAATGAAATTCATTGCCAATCGGACGCAGGAAATCTCTGTAAACGAGGCTACAAGATTTGAGCTCCTGAAACTGACTTCTTCAACCCTTTCGCCTGCGATTTATTTGGCTAACTTAAAATTGCTAATGGAGGGTCGATAAACGGGACCTACTCAGGCAGTCAATAATTAAAAACACCCGATCTTTCACAGCCCGCCGAAGTAATGTAAAGAAAGGAGGGGGGGGGGCGCGACTGGGAAAGCTTTTTTTTGTTTTTGAGTTAGCCATTGTATACTTAATGGATGTAATAAAATTTCACACGTAGCAAAACTTTTTTTTATAATGTTTAATTGTCTGTCTGTTCGATGAATCCTTGTTATACAATGAACCTGGCTTTGTCACTAGCAATTAATTAGGTTTTTTTTAATTCGGGGTTTGGAGAGTCTTTTTTATAGATTATCTTTGGGGGGATATTTGCATATTGCGTTCGTCTGGAACATCCTTTAATACGACTAACATATTACTCAATTCCGCGCAATAAATGATGTGGTGAAAGGCAAAGTGGTGTAGGTCAGTAAGTCAAGTGGTGTAAGTCAGAGTTTTATTGCAAAAACTATAAAAATTCCACCATAAATTGTACAAATTATAATTCACAATAATTATTATAATATTGCAATAATAATTATTTTCAAGTCCCACTATAAATTGAACATGGATATTACATTTTTGTCCCCTCAAATGAAAAAAGTTTGAAAAATGTGACTTACAACCACTTTCCTTTCACCGCCTCAAATGTCAGTTGTGTTAAGTGCTAACTTTTTTTTGTCGCTTTTGACTTCATTTATTAAGATGAAGGTAGGATATGTTTATTGATGGTGCCATGAAACTTGAATCATAGAATTTTTTAAGGCTAGGCAGCTACCTCAAGTATACAGCAAGAAAGGCGTTTGAATAATTGCTGCTTTCTGTATTGAAATATAAAGCCTATAACGACTACCCGCTTTACAGTCTGTACTGTTGTAAACCTCCGCAGCTGAACAGCTCTCAGTAACTTTATTTCACATGGTAACAGAATAAACATACGTATAACTTGAAAGTCTGATATGTTACTTTAAGGCCGTCTGCACACGGAACAACTCAAAAGAAACTGATAACCGACTCCAATCACAAACCATTCCGTGATGAGTCGTAACCTATGTAATTGAATGGAGACACGCACACGGCGTAACTGGTTTACAAACCCGTCCGGGACGGGTTTGTAACCAGTGTGATTGGAGTCGGTTATCAGTTTCTTTGGTTGTGCTCCGTGTGCAGACAGCCTAAGCCTCTTTTACAAAAAGTTTCAAAGATTTTTAAAATTAGTTTTATTCTTTAATTAGAAAATTATCATACACCTCCCTTTTTCCAGAAAAACTAATATTTAGGGCCTGTTCATATAGGAGTCCGAGTAGCCGATGCGTTAAAGTATTGAAATACATTTAACCGATGACAAACCTCAAACGATTAGCAGCGAGAATTTTTAACGCCTATGATTGGTTTATTTCCGTCTCAGCGCCATCTTCCTTTTACGCTTCCGTTACCGGGGCTCCTATGTGAACAGACCCTTACTCCCATCAACGGCGACAGCAACAGAAGACAGACCAGTTTTGCCACCTGTCTCTGTGGCTGTCATAAAGCCTTCCCACCGCTAGGAGACGGGAGAAGAGACAATTTATTTGCGCATGCGCATAATCTTCTCTTTCTATTCTGATTGGTTGTCGAGCATGGCGACAGAGACGAAAGTTGAACTCTTTCCAACTTGAAAACCGCAGAGACGGAGACGAACCGCGAGTGTGAAAATTTCTTTGTAATACGCATGCGCAACAACGAAAGTACATGATTTGCGTCTCCGTCGCCGTTGGTGTGGAGTAAGCATTCGACTCATCTCTCAGTTCTGTTAAAACCCTTAAATCAAAACATTTAATTTACCACCCATTCAAGGTTCCTAATGGTGTGTGCTTTGAGACATGGATAAGCTAATATTATTGCAGACACGTACCGCAACCAGTTTTCTAATACATTTAACTTTGTTGATGAGAAAAATGCATCCAGTGGCGGGCTCGTGTATATGCACTGCGGAACTGCAGCACCCCCTATTTCACTAGATATTATCGATAACATTCAGAAGGTACACTGCTGGCCACCCAAATTGCAACACCAAGAAAGACAAGAGATATCACAACAAAATTTATTTTGTAGATAACATGTTGACCAAGTATCAAATGATTAAATTTATAGACTTCTGTGAAGTGTGGTTCCTGCAAAATCAGTAGCCAGAGTAGCCGCCATTGTTGGAGATCACCGCTGCCACACGCCTCGGCATTGATCAAAGAGACTTTGGATGAGTTCTTGGGATACAGCCAACCAAGCAGCTTCCACCGTTGCCAAATTGATCTTCTGTGGCAGCTGGGATGGAATCTGGGTCAATCGTAGAGCAACCATGGACCACAATGTTTTCTATCGGCGAAAGATCCGGAGAGCGAGGCGGCCAGGGAAGCAATTCAATCTGGCGATTGACGAAGAACCGTTGGACAAGTGCGTGACACGTGTGGTTGCGCATTATCCTGTTGAAAGTATGGCAGTGGCAAGCCCTGAAGGTAAGGAAGGACACCTGTCCTCCAAACCTCGGAGATGTAGCGCTGGCTGTTTAAAGTACCGCAATGCGTACTAGAGGTGTGCGAGAGTGATATCCAATACCGCCCCATAACATAATACCCGGTGCAGGAACAGTGTGGCGGTGCATAACGCAGCTGTTCAGCATCCTCTCTTCACGGTGTCTCCAGGACTCGCATGCGACCATCGTGGTGTTGCAGATAGAAGCGTGTACTCGTCAGTAAAGACAATTTCATTCCATTCTGCCGTCCACATCCTTCTGCATCGCACCATTTGCGGCGGAGACGTCTGTGGTTCTGCGTCAAGGGTAGGCAAAGCACTGGACGTCTTGCGGAAAGACCCCTGCGTGTAAACGGCGTCGAATGGTACGCGCAGACCCTGGATGATGCGTATTACAGACTGCATGCTGCTGTGCTATGGTTCGTGATGTGACTGAGCGATCCGTCACTGCCATGCGCACAATTTGCCTGCCATCACGTGAAGTGGTGCGCTGAGGTGGATGCGATCGAACACGCCGGTCCGTCGTACCGTCCTGCATCCAACGATCACATTATCCGCATTACAGTGTTTGGTTTCGTCCACACGACTACCGATTTCCCTGAAGATAATCCCACAATCTCGGTAGGCCACTATCCTTCCTCTGTCGAACTCGGATACTTCATCAAAAGATGATCGCTGTTTTCGACGAGGCATAATTGATCGGTTTTTTGAAAAAACCACAAGAAAACACAATTGCCGAACTTGGAATCGTCGAAATCTCCAAGCCTTAAATAGCGCTTTGAAGTGGCGCCACAGGCGTGCGTGATGTGCGTCTGCGCTGAAATTCCTAATCATTTGCATATCTCACCTCCGCTAATGCATGCTGTAAATTTCATGTTATTTGCATGTTTCCTTCAGGGTGTTGCATTTACAATGGCCAGCAGTGTTAATTGAGTCTTTTTTTTCCATTAATTCTTCCATTATACAGTATATAATCCTTACATTATATAATCCTTACATTACATAACCCGTACATTATTAATACTTAAGCTAATGTCGGTAGCCATCCCCTCGTTCTCGAAAAAACGACAAAAATCCTTGTATGGCACTGTGCTCTTCACAGTTCCAAGTACTGCCGTGTTTGGCTGTTGTGCGCATGCGCGCGTCTCGGAGGTACTAGAGCTTTGTCTCGCTGGCTAAAGAAGCGTCGGCACTGTCGCCCACGCAGTGCCAACACGGTTGTCAAAGCGTGTGGAAGTGTTTATTTTTGACTCGGCGTGTGTTATGCTTAAAAACCGTGTACCATATTCTTGAATGTAATAAGCTGTAGATGACCAATAAGCTGTTCTATTTAATTCAGTGTTTTTGTTTTGTTTTTTGGTTGTTGTTGTTTTCTTGTATAGAAAGTTTTAATAATTACCATGATCTCCTCGAAACTCCAGGAAATAAATTCTGTGACAGTAAGTGAAATTCAACAGCTTAAGTTTTCACAGTTGTCTCTCCATGAGAAGGTATCAGTTAAGATAAGAGGCCGTTCAACACCTGATATTCGAATAATTCAGTCAGGAATAAGCAACTGCAAGAAGTATATTCGTAGCTTAATCTGAATGGTACCAACGGAAAAGTTGGCTCTGCGACTGTGAAGTGAAAAATGCATTGTTTTGCTTCCCGTGTTTGCTGTTTGACGGTGATACAACATGGACAAAAGACGGTTTTAGAAATGTAAAAGAAAAAATGAAAGAAAACTGAAAAACAATAGAAGTCAAAGAAGTATATTAAAAATATGTTTTCACTATCACTTTTAGGAAACGTAAACATTAAGTGAGGCATACCCAGAATTTCATTCAATGAGCATAACATGAAAGGTTAAGAAGAACTGTGAAATTTTATCCAATTTTTTTTTTCAATGCGGAGGCACTTGTCGCGAAGACATAATAGACTGTATTTTATTTTGTGGAAACTTTGAAACTCCGTATCGTTATGGCCGATAGCACAACAGATTTTCAGAACACACTCAAATGGTCATTGTCTACCGTACGTGTTTAATGAAGAAACATTTGAGCGTTTTGGGTGATTCTTTATTCCAGAAAATCCAACTGCAGATGGCATATCGAAACGAATTCTAGAATAGTTGGACATATGGACATAATCCTTCAAGGAAATATACAAAAGATAATAGCTCAGACATTTGATGGGTGCAAGTGTAATGAAAGGCAAAAAGGAGGAGTTCAAGCAAAAACAAAAGCAGTTTGTAGCATTCACATTTATTCACTATTATGCATATCAACTTAATTGAATAATGAGAAAATTTTACACAATACAAATTTTACAATTTACACAATAATAAAACAATGACTAAAATTTTTCTGAAGCAGAACCACCACTAATTTTAGAAACGAGCCGCCACTGAAAATGATAGAACTGTTCTCACCACTATTCAAATTTTCTTTCCAACACACCCCCAGAAAACTGATCCGGCTTCCGTTTCTGAAATCACCCACAATATTCAAAAATTTAAAATCAAAAAAGCACCGGGTAATGACAACATTAATAATTGTGTCCTTTAACATCCTCCTATAAATAATATGTGCATTAGCGTCAATATTAACGCGTATACTTAATTTAATTATTTCCCCACTTACTGGAAAACTCCTCTTGGCCTGAAACCTCCCATACCTAAGCCTGTTGCCCTACCATAATCTCCCACAAAATTACCGCCCGATTAGCTTACTGTGTTCTCTGAGGTAAAATTACTGAGCGTGATATTCTAAATAGAATTCCAACTTCCTCGATGATAACATATATTCCTGAACAGTTCAGATTCAGATCCCAGCATAATACAAAAATATCTGGCCAAAAGTATCCAGACACCCCAATAAGAAGTGGATTTGGCAGATGGCGTCATTTGATGCGTAACCGAACAGCTATAAAGTGTTCGTAGTGGTTTTTCAGGGACAGATTTATGCGTTTCTGAGACAATGATCAAGTCAAAGGAGCTAGTGACTTTGACTTAATCGTGGCATTATAGGGGACTGCACTTTTGTGGGAAATCAGTTCGTGAAATTCGAGCATTCTAGAGGGAGTCATGTAATTGTGAAGTGGAAACGTCAAGGCAGTGAAACTGCAGAAAACGAAGTTGAGGCCGAAAAATATTTAGTGAACGCAGCCGTAGACTCTGAAAAGGGTAGTGAAACAAAATCGCAAGTCCCTCGTTGATTGAAAATCACTGAGGAGTTCCAAAGTTCATCAGGCGTTATTGCTAGCAGCAGACTGTTCGTCGAGAGTTAAAAAACTTGGGATTCCATGGTCGTTCAGCCGCTCACAAGCTGAACATCACTCCCCAGAATGCGAAGCGTAGATTGCATGGTGCAAAGCTCACCGTCATTAGACTGTGGACATGGGGAAAAATGTTCTTTGGAGTGATGAATCTCGCTTTACAATCTGGCAGTCCGATGATGCGTCTGGGTTTGGCGGATGCCCGGCGAGCGCTTCTCACGTGACTGCATTGTGCCGAATGTTAAGTTTGGTGGTGGCAGCATCATGGTGTAGGGGTGTTTTTTATTGGTTTGGCCTGGGTTTCCTCAGTTCCTGTGGTTGGAAACAATGAACTCTAAGATGTATGTGGACATTCTGGACAATGCAGCTCTCCCAACTCATGGCAATATTTCGGGAAGGCCCAATTCTCTTCCAGCCGGATAACTGCTCCATTCACACATGGAGACTTGGTTTGAAACAGGCATGGTTTGACGAAATGGGTGGTTCAAAAACTGGATATGGCCGTCTCAGAGCCCCGATCTAAATCCCATTGAACACCTTTGGGACGAATTAGAACGCAGATTACGTAGTCAGCCAAATCGATCACCTCAACTGCCAGCAGCTCACTTCAGCTGTGATGGACGCCTGGAAGTCAATTCCTATGGACACCTATCAAAACTGGTAGAAAATCACCCAGAACGTGTGCAGGCTGTCATCGATGCAAAAGGAGAACCAACATCATATTAATATAGCCTCAGACTCTTCGAGTCTGTACCACTGGCGTCCGGATACTTTAGGACAGATAGTGTACCACCCTTCAACTTCTTCGTGTAGTCGAATTGCCAGTGACGGCCTGATAGCCCGGAGACCACAGGTGCACTCTTTCTGATATATAATGTGCTTTTGATAAGGTCTGGTACCTGGGTCTCAGTTATGAACTTATTGATATTAAATTGCCCGACTCTCTTATTCACGTCCTCCATACTATCTCCATAATCATAATTCGCTGTCCGCATTAATCAGGATCTTCCCGTAATTATATTCTTTGGGTGTTATCATAGCGTAGCGGTACCTTCTATCACTTTTTTTTTCTTCTTATGGGGGGGGGGGGGGTGGTAAGGATAGAATTCAGTTAGGGCCTTCTCAGCCCAATTGACTACCAGACGGTCCTTAAATATAAAAAATTATATGATTTTTTGAAATGATAGAATTGATGTTTGAGCAACATTCAAAAGTTATACAATGAGAAAATAAATTATAATATAAATAAAATGAAAAAAAAAAATAAGCGTTCGAATTTTTGTGATGGATCATATCATTGTTAAAACTATGTTAAGGCTAAAGACATAATCGGAATCTTCAGTTTCACAGTTTGAAAAAACGGGGAAAAACCAACTTTCTTAAAAGTTTTTCTACAATTTTCTGATTTTAACTGAACTTTCTATTAACATTTTCATTTATTTCAAGTTAAGTTTGGGGGGCGCGTTCTCTACCCCCCCCCCCGACGCTACGCCTATGGGTGTTACCCAAGTAGCATTCTCGGTTCTACCCTGTTTAACTTGTATTGTTAAATGATATTCCAAGAGGAGTTAGTACTCTTCTTGTCCTCTATGCGGACGATACTGCTATCCTCTCTACCTCTCACAACATTAATTATCTTGCCAGTCAGATCCAACGGCATATCGACACTTTAGAGAGTTGGTTCACGCGATAAAATATTCGAATCAACCTCTGGAAGTGCCACGCGATCTTCTTTTTCAAATCGCTACTGTATCCCCCCCCCCGGCTTTACCTTTATAACTCGCCCATTGACTAGGAGAACACTGTGACCTATCTTGGAGTTACCCTTGATCGTATAGGTTGACGTAGAAATTTCATGTCATAAAATTGTTCAAAAATGTAACGCTGTTACCATGCAACTTCGCTCCTTAATTTACGGCCGCCATCTCACTACGAGAAACGAAGTTCTCATTCAAAAAATTATTCTCCCCGTCGCCCTATATGCCATACCGGTCTGGTTTTACGCTGCGAAAACTCACACTAAAAAACTGGAGGTTATCCAGAGCAAAACTCTTCGAAGTATTCGTCCCGCGTTCCGTTATATGTCAAATAAAACTATTCGCGAGACACTTCAGCATCCTAACTTTCACCGAAACTGCTCATAAAGTATCCAAGGATTTTTACGATAATATTCCTAATATTCGCAATGAAATTATAGCGAGTTCCCTGATTATTATTACTCCCAACGTGCTAATCGTAAACGTCCTCGGGCGTGTTTACTTAAAAGCTAACGATTTCTCTTCTATCTTGCTAAGTTATTCCCATCTTAAAACTTATCCCACCTTGTATTTTTACCAACTCCCCCAAGAACTTTTCTATAATGTCAGTGCGAATATGTTTCACATTTCTCTAAGAAACCACCGTGGCAATTCTTGCCCAGTGGTAGAGTGCGCGCTTTGGTATTCTTTTGCCCCGGAATCGGTCTTTTTAAATATTTTTAATACCTGTTGAGCACATATATACTGATGCAATAAATTAACTACTGGAGATAAAGTCTTATAGACCCTGGAAACTCTGACAAATTAAAATTCCTGATGCCCTGACGCAGTCATTGGTTATGCCCACAGTATGTGCGAAACCTAGGTCCAAGGCAATTCGCAAGTTGGATATGTACAGGGTTAGCACAAATAAATGACCGGATTTTAAATATTCATATTTTCGAAACTATTACTATATTACAATAAGTCATACGGGAAATTAAAGAAAAATATACCAAGTTTTGTTTTCAGTTACAAATGTTCGATGTGTGACCCTTTTGTTACACGACAAACTTCTAATCTGTACTCAAGCTCATTCACACATTTTGTAGTATCCCACTGACAATTGTTCCTAATGCTGCACAAATGCGTTCTTAAAAGTTCTTGCAGTGTTTTCGGTATCGGTGGTGCATAAACAGTGTCTTTGACGTAACCCATAAAAAGAAATTGTATGGTGCAAGGTCAGGGGATCTTGGTGGCCATGTGATTAAGGGTAAAATCATTATCACCCGCACGCTCCACCCATTGGTGTGGAAGTTCCTGGTTAAGTAAGCACATACATACAATGACCAATGGGTTGGGGCTCCATCCTTTTGAAACTGAAAATTCTCAGTCATTGTCGCCATTTTTGGATTTCAGTCACAGCGTTTCTATGGATGTGCTGCCATCTATGGATTGACGGTAGAAAAAAAACTTGATATTTTTCTTTAATTTGGTGGTATTACTTATTGTAATATGTGTAATAGTTCCAAAATATAAATTTTTAAAATCCGGTCATGTGTGCTAACGCTGTATATTTGTGAAGAATAAATAGTTCGCTTGAAAGACCTTTTACTAAGAACTGCACTTGGACATGCATGTGTTCAACTTATTATCTTACAGAGAAAGATAATAGAATTCGTATAGTAGCCGAATAGGAACTTTGATATCTCGTTAACTGGCGTTGAAACAACAAGAAATGAATTGAGTGACGTGTTATGGAAAGATGGTTAAACAAGATAAGTCAACCCGAATATTGAGAATCTTTGGGTAATCAGTTGACGAAATATCCTACGTACCAGGATATTCTTCGAATTCAGAGGTTTTGGGGGCCTTCCTACTGCTATCAGGCAGTCGTTACAACTCAATTTAAAGAAAAAACTGTAAGAGAATCCTTTATTTCTTTTGCCATTCAATAAATAGTCCAGGCTACTCTGGTTGAGTGGTTAAAACAATTTAATTTGGTTGTCCTGTCGTCAAGGTCCCAAAGTCGATCACTGATGGAGATGACGCAATTTTCATAAGAGTGACCATTTAATTTTGAAGACAGATGAGGCAATTGCGTTTGAGATTTCATTGTAGTAAAATCTACGAAATGTTTTATTTTTCTGTGGTGGACTCGTATATAATGCTACTCACAGAGCGACCTTCTATACCTAGGTTATGTTCGTGCCGTAGAGCTAAGTAAGTTAGTGATTAGGTCTCCGAAGTAGTAAGGGGGTTTTATAAGTTTGGAAGTAAACGTCTGCTACACTAGGGCTAATTAGCGGGATCTTCAGTTTAAGTCGATTCCGAACGGCTATAAACATCCATGAAAATAGCGGGATGGAATTGGTACCGGTAGGAAAAAGACCTAATATGGCTAGTCTAAAGCTCCTAAATATCTAGGGCTAACCCAAGCCTCCATTTTGTTTCCAGATGCACACCACACAATACGTTTGTGTTTTTTTTCAGCGCCAGTTGACATAAGATCGATGTTGAAAATTCCCCATTCAACTATTATGAATTCAACTATCTTTCTCTCTCACCTGATACATTATATGCATAGATGATGCCAAGTATAATGCTATGTAAAAGGTCTATTAATCGAACAATTAATGCGCAAAAAAGCATGACATGTTTAGAGCAATGGAGAGGTATATAATTAGGGATTTCCTTATCCAGTGTGACTAAAAACGGAATGAAGTGTATTAGCTTCCATAAAAGCATTCCGTTTGCGCTTCTATGAGCATCAAATCAAAATAGCAAACTCACTATATGAGAATAAGGAAAAAAAATATCTGAAGGGTCAGTTCGGATATCAGAAGCCTTACGCTAGTCTGTGATGTCAGAAGCTTTGGACGAGTGTATCTCAGTGAGGATTAGCAGCTTTATATGTTTACTTGCCCCTTACAATACTTTTCAACGTAACAAATTATTCCTTTGCTGGCAGATTATCAGATGCTGAGAAGTCAATGAATTGGCTAACAGTCTCTATTTTTGGTTGCTGTTACTTTTTCTCAATACGTACCACTCGAACACACATCCTCTCGTACCTACTGTTTGCTGCCATGGCTAATAATTTAAAATAAACCAAACCAGAGTTTGATCAAAACGGATGATGAATAACGAACTGATAATTAATGATAAATTGATTCGAATTTATAAATGAATGATGAATAATGAATTCGCAATGCAATGCCGCTTTCAGTTTCATGCAAGGTGTGGAAGAAATGAATCCTAATAAACCACGAACGAAAGAGATATTTGTTATAGGACAATTAAAACTTTGTATTCATTTATGGGATATATATTTTCATAGTACCATGACGGCCAGTCATTGGTTCCGAAAAAAAGTGACCGTTTTTAGGGGTGGACTTCTATATGATGGCTGGAATGGTTCTGAAAAATGTGGTCGTTTTATGGGGTGGTTCTCGAACACAGGTGGCCCACTGGAGAAGTTTTCCTGTATTTAAAAATATTGCTCTTTGTAGCGAGTTATATATCTGTGTTTGCTGTGTAAATGGTTGTCAAGTCCAAAATCGTAGTTTTGAGGAAAAACGGGATTGAAAACTAACATGATTGTGTTTTGTTTCACATATCCCAAATTTTCACTGATGCAAAAAAAAAAAGCTTTCTGTACCCTGCAGTCATAGGCGTAGCGTGCTTCTAAACCTTTTTTTTTTTTTGGTGTGGGAGGAGGATGGGGGGGTGGGCAGGAATTGAATTCAGTTAGTGCCCTCCTTAACGCACTGACTTTCCGGACGCTCCTTAAAATATGAAATATTATGGGGTTTTTTAATTAAATAACAATAGAATTGATGTTTGAGTAGTATTCAAAGTTATACAATAAGAAAAATAAATATAATATAAATAAAATGAGAAATAATTACAAGATAAAAAGAACTTTTATAAACCATGTTTTTAAATTTCTGTCGATTCATATAAACTTGACAATTCTGTGTATTGATAAATACTTTTTTAAAATTTTTGATGAATTATCCCATCAACTTGAAAGAAAATGATGTTAATTGGAAGTTAACTTGCCTTTAACTTTTCTTTCCCGTTCCAGTCGATAGATGGCTGCACCAGTCTACAAAACAAAATTAACTGAAAATGAATTTAAATCTGCTTAAAGATGCTAAAATTATCAAAGAATGCATTGTCATCGTGTTCTGAGCTATTCTAAAAGTTTCAAATGTCTAGCTAGTCGGGAAGTTAGTTAAAAATCGATTGCAAGATTTGAAATTGACAAACACACAAACACACACACAAACAAGAAAGCAACTTAATAAAAGCCATGGAAAAAATAGCATCAAATTTTTGTTATGGGTTATATCATTGTTAAAAACTATGTTTAAGGCTAAAGACATAATCGGAATCTTCAGTTTCACAGTTTGGAACAGCGGGAAAAAAACCAACTTTCTAAAAGTTTTCTGCAATTTTCCGATTTTAACTGAAATTCTATTAACGTTTTGATTTATTTCAAGTTAAGTTGGGGAAGGACGTTCCCCTCCCCCTCCCCGACGCTATGCCTATGCCTGCAGTAGCCCTTTATTTATCAAACATGCCTGGTTGTATACATCATTTTCGCCCATTCTGGACTTAACATCCCAAATTTTCACTGATGAATAAGAATATTTAGGAGTGGAATTGGACTTAGCTTTCTGTACCCTGCAGTAGCCCTTGATTTTCAAACATGGCCTGGTTTGATGTCTCATTTTAGCTCATTTCGGACTTAACACCCTTTACACAACAAACACAGAAGTTTTCTTCACTTTCAACCATAGGCGTGGCCACGAAAGGGGGGGCACGTGCCTCTCGCCCCCCCCAACTTAATTTGAAATAAATTAAACGTTATTAGAAGTTTAGTTAAAATCGGAAAATTGTAGAAAACTTTTAAGAAAGTTGGTTTTTTTTCCGCTTTTTGAAACTGAAGATTCCGATTATGTCTTTAGCCTTAACATAGTTTTTAACAATATGATCCTTAACAAAAATTCAATGCTATATATTTTTTTCTCATTTATTTATATTATATTTAATTTTCTCATTATATAACTTTTGAATGCTACTCAAACATCAATTCTATTGTTATTCAGTTTTCAAAAAATTCATAATATTTCATATTTTAAGGAGGAGGGCCCTGACAAAATTCAATTCGTGTCCCGTCCCCCAAAAAAGCTAAATGCACGCTACATCTATGATTCCAGCAATACGTTAACTGTAAAAACGTAGTTGCTTTCAAAACACGCGGTCTGAAATAATTTTTAACTCCCCCTCCCCCTCTCCTATTCTTCTCGAATAATCATAAAATGGAAGACACTAAAATGAATAAACCTGAAAAAAGAAGCCGTTTAGGATTAAATGATATCGTAGTCACTTTACGCCATCTATCGGCTATTATTATAGTTTCAAAACAAGTGACTTCGTAGAAAATTTCAACATGAATACATGCGATTAATAAACATTTTCCGCTTGAGAGAAATAGTTACTTTGCAACCTCTGGCCCAGTGGCGCACCCAGGAGGGCCCAAGGGGCCCTGCCCCCCCCCCCCCCCCCCCCCCCCCCCCCCCCCCCCCACCCAAAGAAATAGAAATTGCATTATGAATATTGATTTTGCATTATAAATATTGATTTTGCATTATAAATATTTTTATCCGTTTATCTCGCCCCCCCCATGCATTATAAATATTTTATCCGTTCATCTCGCCCCCCCCCCCAAGAAAAAATCCTGGGTGCGCCGCTGCTCTGGCCCAAAGATGTATGGAATAATAGGTTTTGACATTTAACGAGGTCTTTTATGTAAGCTTCGAGTGTGTTTGTTCACTTTTAGTTTTTTACTGAATTCGATATGACATTACCTTTTAAATTAAAAGTACATTTCTTTCGTGGTGTTTGGGGCTATTGTGTAGATTTTGGCGTAAGAATGCGCTCTACTGAAAATCTTTTTAGTTACAAAATATTTTCTTAGACAATTATCAAATAGTTTGTTTTGCTTTCTTCTAGAAACAGCAAGAATGAACACATTCTTGCAATTTAAAACCCATAGCTGTTTCACATACTGTACGTTTAATTTAATAATTTCTTATGAAACAATGGCTACCGAAAATTTAAAACAGACTTTTTTTTTTCGGAGGGAATGACGGAACACAATCAATAAAATGTTGGATCTATTATCATTTGCAGGAGCGCCGACGTCTCTAAACAGGAGCACAAGAAATTTTTTGGGACTAATATGTATACACACATATTTTCGGAGGTAATCCACATTGTGAGAATTTCGGAATCTTCGAAAAGTAGGTTAAAACCCTCCGAAGCACAATAAAAAGTCAAAAACTCATTCATGAAAGAAACCTGTTGCAAACCTACTAAACCTTTTATATTTGCAGTGTTTGATTAGAATACACAGTACACAAAATGTTTGGCAAGAAACACAATGAAAATAAAATAATTGCTTGCATTAAGTAAAGTGTCTTTAAAGAGTCTTTTTTGGAAAAGAACTTGTATTGGAAAAGTTTTTGGTAATTGACCGATCATCGATGATTCATTGAGGTAGTCGTTTGTGAAAGGTTTCACTTTGCTTAACTGATCAAGTTTCGATTCGGCTTGCCTGGAGAAGCACTTCAGCCTTTTAGCCGTCTCTTTTCTGAGGAAGGAACGTTGCCCTGGGAACTTGGAGGCAAGTTGTTTATCACTCCCCTTCACGGCGAGGACCATCCGATTGGACCAATCCGATGGATTCTTCCCGCTGAGAGCTTCCAAACACGGTGTGAGTAGCACACATATAAAACATTAACATGCCAGGTAATCCTCAGAAATCCGTGCTGAATGTCACCCTACCCCAACACTTAACTTTAGCTGAGAAAATGATCTAGTATGTCAGGCTTTGCGATGCGTACTGTATGGGAAAGCGTGGTTATAATAGGAAGTTTCGATAAATCGTCGTTTTATTTTATTATATTTAAACTCCTTCTCAGAGCACTAAATTCCAAAGAGATGGCATTCATTTGAGTGCTCGTAATGGCGGGAGTTGGCAGGAGTTGTATCCTGTACTGGAGATATATGATGCATTGTGACCGGCGTCGGTTGTCCCCATCTCCACGTGGTTCCTTCCGGAAACTGGATTTGTCCAGGCTAATAGCGCGTACAGACTGGCACAGCGCTCTCTGCCTCTGTCAGTGATTTATGTGTCTCTGTACTCTGTTCCTGCGCCCGATCGCCTCCTCTGGCGGTCCTTCAAGAGAGAGGTCAGCGGGTCAGAGTGAGGTCAGCGGGTCAAATGGTGTCGAGCGGGGTCGGGGGAGACACCAAGAGCGGGGGAGATCAAGAGCGGGAAGGGGGGTGGTTCTAAATACCGTGTTTTAATGTTACCGTGACTAAGTGATGTGACAGGAGTTGGGGAGAGAACTCTGTCCAATGTGAATGCACCATAATAGGGGCATGGTTTGGTGGCCTAGTCTTACTCCTCAGTGAGTAAGTACTATCAGGTTACAACAACCCTAAATTAATTTAGTAACACGGGACTTTCTGGTGCGTGCAGGACTGCACGCACAAACCCCTTACCGCGTTGGTTAATATGAAGAACATGATACGGTCGCCAACCTGTAGCGATATGGCGCCAATGTGACATTACAAATCGAAGAACAATATAGTGTAAATTAAGGCTGCTAAGTACTAACCCCATTGGATTCGCTCACCTCAATGTTAACCTATGTAGAAAATTTGTCCACGGATTGCCGACTTGGATTCAAAGATTTTTTTTTTTTAAATAGTCCGTCATAGAGAAAGAAATTTTACATTATGTACATTTTTCGTTTTTTTTAAAAAAATTCAATTAATATTTTTTAAATTTAAATTATTCGGGGAAAAATCTGGTATTTTGTGTTTTAAACGCTCATAAATTCCTTCGGTGGACGAAATTTATAAAATGAATCCTGTAGCGCTTTGCAGAAAAGTTCAGGCTATCTGACAATACCAATTTTATTTGATTTCAGCATTTATGTACCTGGAAATAGTTGACAAAAATATATTTAAATAAAAAATTTGGGGGCAGCGCTTAACCCCCCTATAGAGAGAGAGCCATTACAATCCCTCAAAATGTCAATCCTAAGGGGGGTGGAATTCTCGAACTGTCAACTGGACTCCTCCCACCACAAGAATCTGCAAGAAGAGGAAAAGGAAAATACGATTTTTTTTTCTTAGTACATAGCAGCTTTAACACTGCTCTTTCTGGCAAACCCACAAAACAAGCCAAATATTTTGAGCAAAAAACGGCTTGGCGAGAAACCGTATCATGTTCTTCATATTTACCCACGCGTTTTCAGCCAATCTTGTCGCATGCCTTCGGGTGAGTCGGTCTTACTTTTGCATTATTATTATTTTATATATTTTGTAGAGGCTTTTAAAAGACGAACTTTAAATTTGATTCCAAAATTAACAATTATAAAACATAATGTTGTTTTTTTTTAATTCCAACTTAAAAATAAGGGTTTAGTACTTATTGCACTACATTATATTTTGAATTAAATAGCTTCATTCTCACCCTAACGTTCATACTCCAGGGCCTTAACGGGTCCAGTAAAATTTTCACTATTTTGTATGCAATGATAAGAAAGATTTTAAACATTTAAAATATATATTTCATTGATATTATTTTTTTTTTGTAATTTCGGTTATATGGGACGTCTAAATATTATAAGGTACAATTTATTAAGTCGTCCAAAATAATGCGCACCAAATTGTCTGCTAATCCAGTAGTGTTTAAATGCGATATCTGGACGTTTGATGAATGTATCACTACATTTTCTGCCCCCTGGATAACCTTAATAAAAACTATCACCCACATTTCTTGGAATTTATGATTATACCTGATTCTCAATTTCTCGTCCTCATTGCGGATTAGAGACTTGTTTCATACCAACAGAAATTAATACTCCCTCTGTCCGAAAATATGGTACACGTTTCAAAATTATTTTTGTCCGAATTTATGGTATACATTTACAAGTAATTACGATTTCAGTTAAGGATGCTGTGTACTAAACCCTATTGGATTCGCTCACCTCATGTTAGCCAACGGAGAAAATGTGTCCAAGGATTGCTGGCTTGGAATGAAAGATTTTTTTTAATTTGTACTCCGTAATAGAGAAAGAAATTTTACATCTTGGGACATTTTTCGTTTTAAAAAAAAATGCAAACAATATTTTTAAATTTAATTTATTCCGGGGAAAAATCTGGTCTAGTGTGTTTTAAACGCTCGTCAATTCCTTTGGTGGACGAAATTTCTAAAATGAAGGCTGTTGCAAGGTGCAGAAAAGTTCAGGCTATCTGAAAATACCATTTTTATTGGACTACCAGCATTTATGCAGCTGTCAGTAGAAGACACATTTTCTCCATAGGTTAACATTGAGAGGAGCGAATCCAATAGGGTTAGTACACAGCAGCCTTAAGAGGATAGTAGTACCTCACTTCCTACTTTAGTGAGGGTCGGTCGGGTGAAGTGGAAATCAGTCGGAATTCGTCGGGACTGTATCGGAGGCGTATTTGTCCCACACCACGAAGAAGAAATGCTTTTAAGCACCGGGGGAAGTACTGTTTTAACTACATTACGGAGGGTGTAATGCATTGGAATATTGTGTAGGAAATTTGAAATTTTAGCACTAAGACAGAAAAAGCAGGAATCAGTAGAAGAAGGTCTGATTTGCACTTGTCAAAAGACGATTAGGCGATTAAAAGGGACTTTATCAATATTAGCCAAATTTTCAAAATAATCTTTGCGTTTTCTCCCTCATATATTTTCCTTTTTTTCTGAAGAAACATCTGCAAAGATTTTTGCCTTCGCTGTACTGTTTTTGAGAAGCATGCTAGAGTCTAGCCACAGTCAAACGATTTAATCCGAAATCAGCTGCAATCTCAATAATAGCACCGTATTCCAGCGTTTGGTCTTTCTTCAGCTGTAAAAACTTTTGCAATACAGGTAACCCTCCTATAACACGGAAATAACGTGTTGTGTGAAACCGTGTTATATGAGACCCAGAGACGGTTCAAAAAAGGGGGGTTCCGTTCTGAAAACTTATAGAAAACAAACATTTTTTTTTAAATTCCATATAAGCAACTTAATTTTTATTAAAAATATAAATGTATGTATAACACAAAATGAAAAGAAACAAAAAATATTATTTTCATTTAATGCGACCTTAATTTAATAGATTTCTTCCTCATCACAGCTCAGTACAATCAAACGAAAACCTTTTTTCGGTTAAAGGATATCAGCTATACTTTCAGAACCTTTTTCTTCATTTAGATTTTTTGCACCTTCTATCCTTTTTAAAAAATCTGTAATTTTGGTTTATTTACTGGTTCTTACACGGTCATTGTAAATTCACGGTATGGAGATTAATTTTGCAGCTCCCTTTTCAATTTTCGGCTTCTTTCAGCGGAAGGGTCTGCATTCAGGAAAAATGATTCAAGATTTTCTGCTAAGCTTAGGCCTTCTTGTAATTTTATAGAATTATAAATGAATAAATTATAATTTGTTTATACATTTTCATGTAAAGCCACTATAGTTCATTGTTCCTTCCCGTCACTATTTTAAGGTAATTTAGTTCTTAAATGTGTTAAACAAAAATCATGTTATGTAGTGCTATAGAAGTACAGTGTTGTACAAAGGTTTTTGCAATTTTTTATCGTGTTAGAGCGAAACCGTGTTACAGGTTGCAGTGTTATACGAGGGTTCCCGCAATTCATCTTATCGTGTTAGGGCGAAACCGTGTTGTAAGATGCCGTGCTGTAGGAGGGCTACCTGTACATCACTACGTTCATTATCAGTTAATTGCTTCAATATGACACTCCTTTGCAATCCAACACCAAAATCTCACCAAAATCTTTCATTTCCTACACACGTTGCATGTTATTTTATTTTACACAAATTCCAATTTTTTTTTCTTCTTAAAAACTAGCTGAATACCCGTGCTTTGCTACGGAGTACATTCAAATTAAATACAACGGTCAATGTATGCAATTAATTTGTATGTTTAATATCTATAAAACATATTAATTTGAATTAAATGCTTTTAAAACTTCCATCTCAATTAGTGTAGTGGTTAAATTTTATCTTTTACCGTATTTTAATAATTTTTTTTTGTCAATTTATTTCGTTGTTATGCACGTGACGCAAAATTTATTTAAAGTATCACAAAAAGAAAAGAAACCACGTGATCAGCATTTAATAAATTAAATTCTAAGCATTAATCTTTAAAAACTCACCAAAAATCAGAAAATGGAGGTAAATATTCGAAAAAGATTTCATTTTAAAGAAATTTTTATGATCTTGATATAAATTTTATAACCCTCAGATTATTATTTTAAATGCAAACTTAAAAGAATGTTACAAAAACAGCTTAAAAATTTAATCTTAAAAAAATCTAAGAAGAATTTTTCAAAAATCTTTCTTAGTGCACCCCTACACTATAAGTAGAATCGCCATGCAAAATTTCTGCACTTTAGGTCCAGCGGTTTGGTCTGTGCGTTATCTGTCAGTCAGAAAGTCAGTCAGTCAGTTACGGAACTGTTATACATATATATAGATTGTTCACTTAATCAAAAATAGGTGTCTCCCTACAATGATCCGTTATTTTACGATCACTGTCAGTTAAAAAAGTAGATTTCTCGATTACTAAAATGTTTACATCATCCGTTAATATTCAGCGTATTTTAAAATGTATATCATATTTTCGGGCAGAGGGGAGTATATAATAACTGTAAGATAACAGTAGTAAGTTTTTTTCTCTCATTGTGGGTAAAGGCAATCCAGCGATTTAATGCACCCGTGTTTAACACGCAGTTAATAGAAGGCCAGAGATAAACTTTTACTGCGTCTGCACGTGCCCAAAAGAAATTTAAAAACAATATTGCTTGAGATGCTGACATGCAGTAAGTTTATTAATAGAAAACACAAACTTTCGACTAAAGATTTATTATTAATCATAACAAATTGGTTCTAACAGAAGATAGTTTTCGTAGATATAATAATAAGCGAATTGTTTAAAATAAACAATAGGTAATTAAAGTAGATGATTTATTAGTGGAATTTTGTTGATAATCATCGGATGCCATAAAGTTTGACATCAAGCTTATATTTAGCCGTTTAGAGAAAAACACCTGCCGAACTAGATGCATCCGTCCTTTTATTTCTGAAATGCTGTTTCACGAAGCTCATTTCCGAAGATAAAAGATTCGAATGGTTAACGAAAAGAAATTTTCGATACAGCCGTAGATACTTTTTAGAAGCAAATAACATTTTCATGTGTGGAATTCTAAGTACTCATTCTTCTATTTGCAGTATTATTGCAACTTATTTCCGATAACCGCTCGATTTCAATACTTTCAGATCATACCTGAAATATTTTGTTTGTACATGAAACTTGATCGGAAACCTCTTAATTACATTTCAAGGTCCTCCAAATTCAACTTTGTCCAAAATCGTCCATCCGACTGCCTGCAAAATTCCTTAGCGTGCCACCTTAAGCACGCTTGCCATTGCTTATCTTCCTTTCCTCTTTATTGTACACGCTGATTCATGGCTGATTCATGGACTTAATTTCGGAATTGTATCTTTGTAAACCCAGATTCTAACTAGTTTCGCTGCTGGACTCTTCCAGCAGGAAAACGCAATGCGTTCGAAACTGTTTCGATATTTTTGGAACGTAGTTCTTTTACGCGGTTTACAGTAGAGTGAACTGGCAGAAATCGTCACGTAAGGAAAAAGCGTTATGCCCCCTCCGTCTAATCTTGGTGCGAATGTATTCAACTAATCACTTCAACTTGCTGTGCTATGGTTGACACAGTGGTAGAGCGCGCTTTCCCTATACTTTGGTCCCCGGTTCGATCCAGGTGGAAGCTTTTCATGTAGATAATTCTAAATATTTGAATTTTATTCTTTTGACTCTTATTATAATTTTAATTTTACTTATTTGAAGAGGGCTTAATTTTTATATTTTTATTTACTACTGAGCACATATTTTCTGATGCACATATCTTGCTACTGGAAGTAAAGTCGTTCGAACATGGCACTCTAAGAATCTTTATATACCTCGCTACCATGCCCCCTCCAGGCTACCTTTCCCTCTCTTTCTCTTTCTCTCTCTTTCTATTATATACGGTTGTATGTGTGTGTCTTCTTGCGAGTATCGAGATTCGAGCAGCAAGCATTGTGCGCGGTCAGCTGTACAACCTCAATTCTAAATACGTGTAAATATTATTTAAACTTATTTATCCATCGATCGTTGTTAGAATATACTGAGGGAGGTTCTAAATTACTTAATCAAAATTTTCATGAACTTTCACTCATATTGGCTGGAGACTTCAACGTTAACTTCAATGATAAAGAAAAATTTGAAAAGCTCACATCTTTTTTATCAAGTACATTTGATAAGTATTAATAACGACCCAGCGCATTTCACGACGAAATACTGTACAACCGTTGATGCTGTTTTCTCGAGATACTTGGATAAAATTGAATCTCAAACATTTGCATCTTATTATAGTTACCATAAGCCAATAATTACCATCTATATTAATAAAGCAAGGTCGGGTTCTGTCTGTCGCGGTCACACTTCCAGGTGTAGCGGCTCAAATTCGGCCATATTTGAAAATGTCGAAATCGATTAATTTTTTTTTCATGAAAGTACATAAATGTTACATATTTGGAAAGAGCTTTAAAAACTGATAATTTTTACTGCGTACACTTAATCTGTTACATTAATAGTTTTAGAGATATTTCAATTCTAAATGCATACCCCACCGAACAAAACGTAAACACAGCGTGATTCATTAACAGCGTGATCCTCACTAAAAAATGAATCACTGAGAAATGAAAAATACCCCCATGCGGTGACGTCAAACTTCAAAAGAGATAAAGTTTGACGTCACCGCATGGGTATATTTTTCATTTATCTCTTGATATATTACGCTAACGTGCGTGACACTGGAATTGACGTTTATGTATAATGAAGAATGGCAACTGCTACGGAAATTTTATTTTGCTTTCGCACATTGTTGGCCAATAAATTGACAAAAATCATTAAAAAATTAATTTTTTAAAAACTAATTGAGCCAAAATTTGGTTTTTGCTGCGTTGCCATTCTCGGGTCTGTAACGGCATAAAATGTAAATAATTGATTTAAAATTGACTCTCATATATTTTTATAATTTTTAAATGTTACTTTTGTAATTATTGTTAAAAATAATTGTGTGGCAACAGTTATATACATAGTTTCTCTTTAGAATGCAGTTCAGTTGAAAATAAAATGGTTTTGCTGTTGGTAAGTTGTATTATTAGTTTTTCTTTAGTTAAATACCGTTAAATTAGTAAGTTCTTACGTTGTCTCAACTAGGAGGCAACAGGTCCTAAACATTAACTGAGCCGAATTTGGTCCCGGTCGGTGAAACAGTCTAAGATTCTATAGCGGACAAAACAACAGACGAGCTCTTTTATATACATAGATATAAAACAGTTCGGTGACTAACTGACAGATAACGCACAGACCAAACCGCTGGACCTAAAGTTCTGAACGTACTTTCATTTGAACACAATCAACACGAAATCGGCGGCCATCTTAAACTCGAAAGCGAAGTACATTCTCACCGATTCAAGTTTGATGGAAAGTTTTACCCGCTAAGTGAGAAATACGAAGTGAGTTTAGCTCCCGAGAAATGGCCTGACACTACCGATTTTCTTCTAGCTTGCGAGAACACCCTCATCGTGACGTCATTTCTGACGTTTCTCGATAGCGAATTCTTTTCGCCTGACACTAGGCTCGTAAGCCCGTATATCCTTTCTTGAAAGGTTGTTGAATCATTAAACGTGAACATGTGACATAAAATTCTTTTTGTTCTCATTTCATAGTTCTATATCTATCTTCAGTTTTGTTTATACGTGGTTTTCAGTTTTGATTTTAGATATATAGAATCATGTTTGAACTGCCCAAACAACAAATAATTCTTTAATTTTTATTTTCATTTTACCGATTTTTTTCCAAAACTGTTCATATTTCGTGTATTTCTTTCTTTGCTGATTACTTTAGTTTTTGGTTTTAGATAAATATTCTACTAAGATATCTTTGTATGAAGTTCACCATTTCTTTATTTTGTTGATTACACACTAAAATATTTAAAAAGTGCATATTCACAATTTTTTTATATAAATACACTGAAGTGCCACTGAATTAGGAATACCTATCTAGTAACGAGTTGGGCCTCCTCTGGCCTTGATAACGGCTGCCACACGATGAGGCATAGATTCAACAAGTTTCTGGAAACTTTCCACGGGAATGGCTTGCCAAATATTGGCTAAAGCTGTCCATAATTCAGTAAGGTTCTTGGTGCTGTATGATGGCCTTTCACGCCTTATTCCAAAACATCCCAAAGATGCTCAATAGGATTTAAGTCTGGGCTTCTAGGTGGCCAATTCATGACAGAGAAGTCAGAGGAATGCTCATCCAACCAGCCAGTAGCCAACCGGGACTTGTGAGAGGTACAGTTGTCTTGCTGGAAAACTCCATTACCGTGCGGATAACAGAACAGCATAAGCGGATGGAGGTGATCACCCAGCAACTCTACGTACCGAATTGCATTGAGGGAGGTTGGTACACGCACCAAAGATCCCAAACTGTGCCACGAAAAAACATCCCAGACCATGATTGAGCCACCATGCCCTTGTACAGTTCCAGCCAGGCATGCAGGATCCATGGCTTCATGAGCCTGACGCCATATTTTCAGCCTCCCGTCGGCATAAAGTAGTCGGAATCGAGACTCATCACTCCATGCTACTCGTTTCCAGTCCTCTACACTCCAGTCTGTGTGCTCTCTTGGCCAGGCAAGACGTGCAGCCCGATGGCGAGTATAGATCAATGGTACTCTCGTAGGTCGACGGCTCCCAAAACCCATACGGTGAAGCGAGCGTTGCACAGTCCGTTTACTGACTGTACGACTGGCACCGTCATTAAACTGGGTGGTAATTTGAGCTAATGTTTGGCTTCGCTGGCTACGTACAATACGCCTGAGCCGCAGGGCCCGACTTTGACCCAATGGGGCCCTGGGCAAAGCAGACTTTGGGGGCCCCCTCCAAGGACAGATCCAGAGGGAGGCCATGTGCCCTCCCCTTCCAGGAGTAGATTTCCACATGAACATGTGGGACACTCACCAAGGCCCCCCCCCCATAAATTCAGACCGGAAATTCAAAAAATTTTCGACCAAAAAGTCAAACATTTGAATAATAATAATAATAATAATAATAATGTGTTAATTAATTTACTTTTAATGTTAATAAATAAATTCAGGAAATTTTCTTTTGAAATGAATATAGTGGGTGCACTCTGCCCCACCCAGGATTTTTTTCTGTATCCGCCACTACCCACCTTTACTGAATTAACCTAAAACCAAATTTTCAAAAATATGTACAACTTAATACTAAATTAGGGGGCCCCATAAATTTGGGGGCCCTGGGCAAGTGCCCCACTTGCCCATGCGGAAATCTGGGCCTGCTGAGCCGTCTCTCACCACGCACTGTCAAGGCTAATTGTCCTTTGCAGTTTGCCCGATCGCTAGTTTTTTTTTCCACCATCCATGTATTCTTGGTATACTCTTGACACTGTCGACCTTGAAAATTCTATCTGTCTGACGATTTCGGAAATTGAATGGTCCATGCGTCGCGCACCTACGATTTGTCAGCGCTCGAAGGCGTCTAAATCAGGCAGTTTACCCATACTGGCAATTCCAGCAACTAATTCAGAACAACCACAGTACGCGCTATATATGCAGTTACCACAGCACCCTCACTTGCGCATACATGATGCGCAGCGCTACACAATTTGCATAGGCTTTGCTATCCATAATTCAGTGGCACTTCAGTGTATTTATATTTAGGAAATTTTGGTGTCTATTGAGAGGTTTATTTGCTTTTCCACAATACCATATGCTCCGGAAGCCTATTTAATATTTCAATTGTGCTTATCTTTTGACTAAACCGAATACAGACTATCTCGCAACATAGACATGTGCAATTCTGCCTAATACATGCACTCATATAATTTCAATGTACAATGCATTATTATGTCACCAATAACACAAATTTCAGGAAATTTGAATTTTTGTATTGCAGGAATATAGGCTAAAGTAGCCAGCCGATTTATTTTCACATGAAAATTTATCTTTTTGTAATGCAGGTATGCTCATATCATACCTGGTGGTGGTGGGTGTTAATACGAATAACAAATTTTTCTCTTTGTGGTTTTGTGGGGGGAAGGGACTACAAATTAATAGTGCCTCTTATGAAAATTCTTCCTCTCAATCAATCAATTCAAAGCCGTCTGTCTGGTGGACGGAGGGCCCGAGCATAACCGGGCGAAGCCCGGCTAGTGATACAGTATAATGATAAAATTTTAAAAGAATTTTTCTTGTTTAGAATATTTTATATATAATTTATAATTCACTATTTTATATTTAATTTTTAATAAATGACTATTTTTCCTAAAATATTAAATGAAATTTATTGATTTAAATCCTTACTTTACATTTTTGCTTTGAAAAAATGATAAAAAATTAAAATAAAATATACAAATTAGAGAGAGAGAGAGAGAGTTGGTTGATTGAATAAAAGAGGGCTGCGCTTTTTGGCGTGACAAAAATACACTGATATAATCAATAGAAATCTACATATTAAATCACGTTTAGAGTTGAAAAAATAACGTAAGGAACTTCGTTCCCGACGGGGGTCACCCGACCGCAATTATTTTTTTTTTTTTTTTTTCAGTTTTCACTAGAATATACGTACGCATCGTATAAAGTGTCTATCCAATATGTGAATGCCTTTTGTACGCTTTGGTCGCGTTTTTATCATCAGATCTCTGTCGGCACATAAATTCAGCGTCACGAAAGGAAATGATTCGTGGTTTGAACGAATCCGTTCCTGACCACTGAGCTATTGAAAATCCCACACATTGAATTATCGATAACTTTATACTGACAATAGCAGCAATTTAGCCTAGAAAAAAAAATTCTGGTGTCTGGCAATGGGCAGTCATCCAGTCCACAAAACATCGTCTTCCACGGATTGCAGTACAAAACTTAAAGTGTTTGAAGAGCTTTACGTTTCTTCGTGGGCTCCATGACTGCTCTTTGTGAATCACCAGGGGGCGGGGGGGTGGAGAGATGAGGAACAGAAGTCCGCAATTAAAATTTTTTTTCCATCCAGCGTGTCTTTCGGCTATGCTATGCTAAGGAGCCCATAGCAAGGGCAAACCCTGATCCATAACTGCTGGGTACACTGAAGATATAAATATTTTTAAATTTATAATTTTAACGTAGGATTACCTTCCTCAATAACGGTCCTTCGGAGAGAAAAAAAATTGTCCTGCGTCGCGAATGATAATTTTGGCGGCGCACCAAATCCAGTAGCAGTAAACAGTTAAACAGTAAAGTACTAAATTGCGTTTATAAAAAAAATGGTTTGCAAACGATAAGTAATCTTATGTTAATAACCCGCGGTAGTTTCGTTAGAGGAGACTACCTGAAATATATATTTTTTTAAAATTACTTTCGTATTTTATGAAAAGCTGACTATCCCTGAAGTCAAAACCGAAATTTTCAATTTTTTGAACAGATGTAGTGTACTGTAACGTATTCAATAATAGGCCAAGCATTTCGCTTCAATTACTTTACTACGCTACCTTAAACACTACAACTACAAAAAGCAAGTATGTACAGCGAGTTAGAATTTACAGTTAGATATGTCAGGACGGCTTCGGGTTCACCGACAACTCGGCCTATCAGGCCGAAAGACCAGGAGAGCTGCGTCTTCTCTGGCACTCAAAAACAGATCTCTTCTCTCGTGGAGTATTGGGGGTCTTCTTTTATACGGTCGGCGAATTCAAAAGCGTTCTCCGGCGTTTTAAGTGCTCGTAAGTGTCCAAAGTTTATGGGATTCCACATGTCGCTATAGTGTCAAAATTCTGGAGAGCCCTCGAACTACTCTGGTATTTATGCCTTTTATAACGCCAGAACCGCATATTCCACGAAATTTATGGCCTCTTATCCTAGAGTTTATGAGACCGCTCAGTTTAACATTTCGCCAATAGATGACATGTTCATGTTGAGGGGTAGGAGCGGACATTACATACTTATATAATTACAATTTTCGTGTAGTAATGGAGACAACGTCACAACTCCTCCCCTCTTTAAAAGAATTTTTCCTCGGAAAAATTCCATCCTAGAGTCACTCCATTTAAATTCAGAGTTATTGCATATAAGTACAAAGCCATAATTTTGTCTTAAAATGTTAACAATTTTAACGTTAATTTCTCATATTCCTCAAATAACACTCCATTTCATGTCTAATACAATAACTCCATTTCATGTCTAATACAATTATAACTGAGTATTAACAAGTAAGTATAACATATAACATGCTTTAAATCTACTCTTTTATCTAAACATTAAGCATACAACATAAAAAAAACTTCTTATACAGCAAAATATCAAAATTCTCATACATATTATGCTTTCTAAACCCTTGAATACAAACATTTACGTTGTTATATCTCGACATAACAAGTATTTAGTTATCTACTAAGAGAACAAAATAAACGCAAAAGTTACTTTCCTTACTATGAAAAAAAAATACACAATTGCATGATTCACTAAATCAAGTAACATAAGAAAATATTAGGTACTATTGCCGTCTTATCTCTTCAAGGCTTACATCATTCGTGAGTATACCTTCCACAGGAGGGGAATTCGTGTTCGAATTCTCTTTTCCTGTCACTAGAGGGGGTTTGCGGTGGTTTGACCCAATTCTTTCGGGTCGGACCCTACCCGGCTATGACTGTCTGCATTCTTGTGATTTCTGCCCGATTTATGTTTTACTTCAAAGTCATACGGCTGTAATGCAAGTGCCCAGCGCATTAATCGCGGGTTTGAACTGGCATTTGTACGAAACCAACGTAAAGGATTGTGGTCGGTTATGATTGTAAATTTTCAACCATCCAAATAATAATATAATTTTTTTATTGCAAACACTATACTGGCGCATTCTCGCTCAGTGGTACTGTAACGTCTTTCAACGTCTGAAAACTTTTTGCTCAGGTATAGAATAGGGTGTTCTTCTCCGTTTTCTGACTCTTGGCTCAAAACTACTCCTATTCCTGAATTCGAAGCATCGGTTTGACCGATAAATTCACGATTGAAATTTGGGGCATGTAACACGGGATTATCCGTAAGACTCTTTTTCAATGCGCGGAACGCTTTTTCGCATGCATCAGTCCAAAAAACTTCACCTTTTCTAGCTCTGCCCTTCAATGCATCTGTCAACGGAGCTGCGAGTACGGAATAATTGTTTATATACCTGCTGTAATATCCGGCTAATCCTAAAAACCCACGGATGTGAGTCTTGGTTCGCGGCGTCGGGAAACTTTTTACACTTTCAATTTTTGCTTCTGCTGGAGTACGCGCTCCATTCCCAACGATATGACCCAAATACTTTACGTGGCTTTGCGCGAATTTACACTTAGCGAGTTTGATTTTCAAATTCGCCCTTCTTATTCGCTCTAGAACTAAACTTATATGTTTCAAATGGGCTTCCCAAGTGTCGGAAAATATAGCAACGTCATCTAAATAGGGGACGACAAAATCTTCCATTTCCTTTAATACATCCGACATAAGTTTACTAAAGAAAAATGGTGCATTCTTTAAACCGAAACTCATTTTTAGACATCTGAAAGTTCCGAATGTTGTACAGAACGCAGCATATCTTTGCGCCTTTTCGCTTAAAAGAATCTTCCAGTATCCCTTAGCCAAATCTAATACTGTAATGTATTTTGCCGATGATACTTTTTCCACTCGATCTTCGATGTTTGGAAGGGGGAAATACTCTGTCCTAATGATTTCATTCAGCCTTCGGTAATCTACGCATGGTCGAGGGTCTTTACCTGGAGCCTCTACTAAAATTAACGGTGAGGTGTAATCCGACTCACCTACTTCGATAATCCCTAACCGTAACATTTTTTAGATCTCTGATTTTAATATTTCCGTTTGTCTCTGTGAAGTGCTATAGGGTTTTGATTTTATCGGCTTATCGCTGATTAAAGTAATGTCGTGTTCTACTAAATTTGTGGTACCAGGATCATTTAAAAAACACGAAACAAACCTATCCAATACTTCTTTTAATTGGTCAATTTGACCAGCTGTCAAATTTTTCTCTAGCTCACTAAGTCTAACTAATTCTCGAAAATCAAAATTCGTAGGATTGTTTCTAAATACGGGATATCTAAATCATGATCTTCTTTCACTTCAAGATCGCCTTCATAACTCAACGAATTTACATGGAAGACGAATTAACACGATTTTACAACGAATTTACGGGTCTCGTGTAATAGAGTTTTAGCATGTTAATATGGTAAATTTGAGTCCTATCTTTCTTACCAGGAATTTCTACTACATAATTGGTTTCCGATATTTTATTCCTAATCTTTCCAGGACCTACCCCATTCAATGAAAGCTTAGTAGGTCGAGTCGTCGCCAAAACTAATACTAAATCTCCTTCCTTGAACTCCCGTTTCACTGCATTTTTATCGTACCAGACTTTTCTTTTCCCTTGCATTTCCTCTACTCGCGTTATCACTAATTCTCGACATCTTTTCAACCTATATATTAAATTAAAAACGTACTCTGTTACCTTCAGGGGGCGGATCTAACCAACGTTCCATTAGCAAGGTTTCAGGGGTTCGTAAGTTCTTACCATATACTAATTCAGATGGTGTATAGCCTGTACTTTCATGTACTACCGTACGGAGAGCTAATAAAATGGCTGGTAAATGTTTATCCCAATCCGCACCTGATTCAAGACATAATGCCCTCAAAAGTCTTTTTACAGTTCGATGAAAACGTTCTACAGGATTACTTTGCGGATGGTGTACAGAGCTATGGTGTACCTTAATACCGAATTTATCAAAAAACTCTGTAGTTAGGGCCAAAGTGAAAGAAGTTCCTAAATCACTTTGCACTTCGCGAGGAAATCCTGTGCGGCTAAAAATATTTAATAACGCTTCGGTTATTTTAACTGAGCTAATATCTGCTAGCGAAATCGCTTCCGGGTACTTAGATGTCATGCATATTGCAGTCAATATGTAACGGTGTCCCTCGGTGGTCAAAGGTAAGGGTCCGCACGTGTCAATATTAATTCTGCTAAAAACCTCCTGAATTACCGGGACCAGTTTCAATGGGACCTTTTTCTTCTCGTTCGGACGCCCTGCTCTTTGACCTTGGTCACAACTACGCACGAACTCGTCCATGTCTTTATAGCAATTTGGCCAATAAAAATATCTAATCAATTTATCTTTTTATTTAGTTCCACCTAAATGCGCTGACGTTCCTTCATGACACAGCGTTTTTACCTGATGTCTCAATGCCTTTGGAATTACTATAATTTTGTGACATTTCCAAAACGATCTTCGCGATTCCGAACTAAAATTCCATCAATGATCGAATACGTTTTATCTGCTTTTCCTGCACTTGTTTCGCTTACTCGGCTAACTAATTCTTTTACTTCTTCACACTT
Source organism: Dolomedes plantarius (assembly GCA_907164885.2). Taxonomy (NCBI): domain Eukaryota; kingdom Metazoa; phylum Arthropoda; class Arachnida; order Araneae; family Dolomedidae; genus Dolomedes; species Dolomedes plantarius. The sequence goes on along the minus strand of OU015496.1, from coordinate 172,758,525 downwards.
TTTCTGCGCTTCCAAAAAACCTTTCTTATCTATGTTTAAGAGGTCTAATTCTGGAGCTTCTGCCTCCAATGCTGGAATTACTATTGGCTCTTCCGTTTCTATCGGAATTCTATTTTCCTGTTCTTCGCGATTATCTACCCTTAATTCAACCGTGCTTTCTGTATCTCGTTTGACCGTTTCAGCCTCTTTTCGTAAGCTCTTCGTATGAGAGCGCGTTTGGACGGCATTCAGCTATTCTACCGAAAAAAAATCATATCCATATTTCTCTCGTATCATCTCGGCCGTTTTATTACCTAATAAATACCGATTTTGGTCCAAATGGTTTCCGCATACAGCAGCCTTAGTAATAATTTTTCCAAAGTCTCCCGCTATCTTCACACGAGCTAAAGGTAAGCAAATTAACTCTAAACTCAGTTGTTGTTTTATCCAAACTGTCTCACCTGTAAATTCTTGTGGACAAATGAATCGTCTACTAACAATGTCAAGAGTTGCACCGCTGTCCCTAAGAATTTCAATCCTTTGGTCATTCACCGTACCTGGGAATGTATAGGATTCTAACAGATCAGGCTTTTCCCTTTCTTGCACATTGTTTACGGAACCCGACGTTGTTTTTTTCTGAAATCGTGGGCAGGATGAGCGAAGGTGCGTTTCGGAGCCACAACCGAAGCACTTTAAATTTACTCTCCGATCAAACGCCCTAGTTTGGTTTACTGGACCATGTGCTGCTGACGCACCAGGGGGATAGAACTTTGGCTTATTTTCCCGGGGCTTCTCTTGTATGAACGGACGCGTTCTCTCTACCCTACTATCCCTCGCATCTTTAAATTTTGGGTCCATTGCTCTTACATTGTCATACCCAGCTAGTAACTCAACCATTTCCGATTCCGTTTTTATATCGGACCATTTATCTATGCAGTGCTCGCGTACCTCCATCTTTGCCCTTTTCTTTATTTGATCCGCAACCAAAAGATCTTTCAGAGATTAAAAATTATCGACTTCTAAACCATCTAGACATTCTCGTAAATAGTTCCGCAACTCGAACGCAAAGTCCTTCCAGGTTGACAGGAGATTCTTTTGATGAGGTACAAATTTCTGACGAAAAGACTCCGGGTTTAATTTGTAATGGAGTAAGAGGGTCTGTTTTATGTGATCATAATTTTCTGCGGACTCTTCTGGTTCTCTGGCTATAACGCTAATTATATCAATCGGTAGGAGTCCTACAAGGTGCGAAACCCAATTCTCCTTAGGTAATTTTGCGCGTTTAACCTGTCACTCAAAAAGTACTAAATATAAACTAATGTCCGTTTTATCCGGATTAAATTCGGGAATTAATTTTTTCAAATTTAAATCAGTTGTTCTCGAATTTCTACTTTCTGCGGTGGACTGGGAACTGGAAATTCCTTGTGCGATTCTTAATTTTTCGAACTCAAAATTTAATTCCAATTCTTTGGCTTTTAACTCCGCCTCCCGTTGCAATTTTTCCTTATGTAGGGCCTTTTCCCTTTCCCAATTATGTATACGAGATTGCTCTGCTTCTCGTCTTTCTAACTCTTCCTGATTCGCTTTCAAAATTCGCTGGTATAATTCAGCCACGAATTCGGGATCATAATTTTCTTGGCTTGTAACCAAAACCTTCAGTTCCATTATTGTTTCGCTTCCTTTTCTAGGAATCTCAAACTCCTGAACCAGATTACTAGATCTTTTTTTCCTTTGCCCAAAAACGCCACTGCTATCCGTTAATTTACCGACTTAACAATAATAATTATAATAATATCTTGTAAGTTAAAAACTCAATAGAATCACAGTACTATTAAAATTACACAAAATTAAAAATCTTAGACCTTAAATATTTTCTTAGAGAAAAGTATTTAACAATATAAAATGAACTTCTTTAAAATAATATTAAAAAAGAATTTTACAAAGAGAACAATATATCATATACACTCTTTAAACAAAACAATTGAATCTCATCATATTTTTTTTTTTTGGGGGGGGGGGGATTTCTCTCTAATCTTATAAATCAACAAAGATATTTCCGATAGGTCTTCAAAATTTTTGAATATTTTAAGAATTTTAACTACAGAATATTAAGCAATAACTTCTAGAATTTTTTTAAACAGACTCACCCTTTTTTTTGCTGCTTGAATCTATTATAATCCATAGGCACAACACAAAAATAATCTTCAGCCCTTAGGCCCAGAATAACACCACACACACTTCACTGCATCGAACACCTTTTCAGAGACAGAATCACATAATTTTCTTTCTCTCCCGCAAATATAGGTCAAACACCCTTTTAGCTTCTCTCCCGCACTCGGAGAACCACGAACCACACGGGGAAAAATCAGCTGTACCGTTGACCTTCGACCTCAGGAGACGAAACTTGCAGGCGAAATCCAAACAGTCGTTCCTAGCGCTAAACGGAGTATGATACAACTTTCGAACCCACAGGAATAGAAAAAATTTTCTTGCTTTCTTCTTCCTTCTGGCAACACAGCACCGCGAAAATATCTCTTTTCGGTACCCGAAACACTTAGTTATCTCGTACCGTGAATTTCTCACAATCACAATCTTCAACAATTTTTCTTACTGGCGTAAGTGAATTTCTCAAAATCACAAGCTTCAGCAACTAATTTTCTTGCTCCAGACGAATTTCTCGTACACTTTCTTCTAAGAAACTCTAAATACCACAGTATTCTTCTTATAATAATATCTAAATACTGACGTATTCTTCTTCTAAAAACCTCTAACTAACTCTAACTCAATCATCCCACTTCTGACACCAGCTGTAACGTAGTCAATAATAGGCCAAGCATTTCGCTTCAATTACTTTACTACGCTACCTTAAACACTACAACTACAAAACGCAAGTATGTACAGCGAGTTAGAATTTACAGTTAGATATGTCAGGACGGCTTCGGGTTCACCGACAACTCGGCCTATCAGGCCGAAAGACCAGGAGAGCTGCGTCTTCTCTGGCACTCAAAAACAGATCTCTTCTCTCGTGGAGTATTGGGGGTCTTCTTTTATACGGTCGGCGAATTCAAAAGCGTTCTCCGGCGTTTTAAGTGCTCGTAAGTGTCCAAAGTTTATGGGATTCCACATGTCGCTATAGTGTCAAAATTCTGGAGCGCCCTCGAACCACTCTGGGATTTATGCCTTTTATAACGCCAGAACCGCATATTCCACGAAATTTATGGCCTCTTATCCTAGAGTTTATGAGACCGCTCAGTTTAACATTTCGCCGATAGATGACATGTTCATGTCGAGGGGTAGGAACGGACATCACATGCTTATATAATTACAATTTTCGTGTAGTAATGGAGACAACGTCACAGTACCCAATGCCACCACCTAGAATTAAATCTCTGATATTTCTCTTTCCGGACAGATATGCTTTATCCCCCACTTTGTCATGGGATATAATCGCTAATGAACCTCCCAAAAATTAAACAGGTTACAAGCACTTTTTTATTAAATATAAATGAAATTGATAACAATTTATTAACATTTAATAATGGATTATTAATTTTAAATTTTCTTTTATATCACGAATAAAATTTCTAAAATTTTCATTTTCCATTTGAGTCCTTCCTAATTCCAGTCTGGCTGTATGAATACGCCATATCTTTTTTTTTTCTCAACTTCTTCTATGTGAGTTAAGCAATCGAAATTTATGCGACGAAAACCGACAATAAATGTCGAATTAAACTTTCGCGGAGCGATATGTAGCGTAAGAATTCCAGCTTCTCTGCAGCTTCTAGAGAAGTAGGAAAATGCAGCTGACTAAATGGGCAAATCAGGAAGTTCTCTTCCGCAGTTCAAAGCCATCGGACCTTGAACGAGTCTGTCGCATCAAATAGTTCACGAATGGATAAATATTTGAAGGGCTTACTCCGACGAATAACGAAATTAATTTTTACTCTTTTGCATTTTTTGAAATATCAAACTTCTGGCTTGAAGTTAGGCTGATCCAAAAATCATGTGATCTTTGCCTCATATTTATTAATTTAAAAAAAAATAGAAAATAGTTGGGGCTAAATTTTAGAAAAGACTGCACGGGAGATTGAACTTTATGGGTGTTTAGTTTCATTTGTAGACCTTTTTTACCATGTTTTTATTAACTTGCTTTCTTGTGTGTGTGTTTCTCCAGTACAAATCTTGCAATCGATTTTTAACTAACTTCCCCACTACCTAGACATTTGAAACTTTTAGAATAGCTCAGAACACGATGACAATACATTTTTTAAAACTTTTAGCCATCTTTAAGCATATTTTTACCATGTTTTTATTATTTTCAGTTAATTTTGTTTTGTAGAATGGTGCAGCCATCTATCGGCCGGTACGGGAACGAATAGTTAAACGCAAGTTAACTTCCAATTAACTTCATTTTCTTTCAAGTTGGTGGGATAATTCATCAAAAAAAATTTTAAAAAGTATTTATTAATACATAGAATTGTCAAGTTTATATAATTCAACAGAAAATTTAAAAACATGGGATATAAAAAGTTCTTTTTATCCTGTAATTATTTATGTATTAGTTTATTGAAGTCGCAGTGCTTGTATCTAAGCAGAGCTTCCTAAGCTGTTGCTATTTCCTTTTTTACTTGCGTTTTAAATTATATTGTCGACTTTTTTACTAATGAGGAGTCACTTGTCGGGAGACATTCGAACAATATACCACGAAATCGTGTTGGCTACTTTATTATGGTAGCACCATTTGGGTGAGCCAACATTGCTCCCTATGATGGGACAACACGGGAACGTCCAAGCCTTACTCGGGATTTGAACCCAAACCCACTGTGTGGAAGCTCAAAAAGCTAAGAACTATACCGTGTGGGCGACGCTGAAAATAATTTTAATGTCCCACCCCCCAACTTGACTAGAAATAAATTAAAACATTAATAGAAGTTCAGTTAAAATCGGAAAATCGTAGAAAACTTCTATGAAAGTTGGTATTTTCCCTCTTTTTCAAAATGTGAAACTGAAGATTCCTATAATATTTTTATCTTTAACATAGTTTTTAACAATGATATGATCCGTAACAAAAATTCGATGCTATTATTTTTTTTTCTCATTTTATTTTTATTATATTTATTTTTCTCGTTGTATAACTTTTGAATACTACTCAAACATAAATTCTATTGTTATTCAGTTTCATAAAAATCATAATATTTCATATTTTAAGGACCGTCCGGCAGTCAAAGCGCTGAGGAGGGCCCTAACTGAATTCGATTCGTGCCCCCCAAAAGTTAAAAGCACGCTATGCCTATGAGTATGGCTGACTTAAAGTATACTTTATATACTGCATGGTCGTTCATTAGTTCTACTATCTGTCTATGAAATTATTCGTTCCAGCACATCAATGGCATCTATAGAAGTAACAATTTTATCTGTAGTAAATTTTATAGCATGTTACCTCGATGTGCTCACAGAGGGAAGCTATTAGAGGGATTTATCGATATTTTGCGCAAGAGCCCAAAATTTCTAGTTGCATCTCTGTTGCCAATGTATATCAGTATAAGCTTAAAGCAAACTTCTCCAATAAGTAGCGTAATAATTTTCTTTTAAATATTAAAATACGAAACATATTTTTGTTTAATTCAGAAGAAATGTTTGTATTACTTAGTATATTATACACTGAAGTGCCACTGAATTAGGGATACCTACCTAGTAACGAGTTGGGCCTCCTTTGGCCTTCATAACGGCTGCCACACGACGAGGTATAGATTCAACAAGTTTCTGGAAACGTCCCACGGGAATGGCTTGCCAAATATTGGCTAAAGCTGTCCATAATTCAGTAAGGTTCTTTGGTGTTGTGTGATGGCCTTTCACGCCTTGTTCCAAAACATCCCAAAGATTCTCAATAGGATTTAAGTCTGGGCTTCTAGGTGGAGACAGAGAAGTCAGAGGAATGCTCATCCAACCAGCCAGTAGCCAACCGGGACTTGTGAGAGGTACAATTGTCTTGCTGGAAAACTCCATTACCGTGCGGATAACAGAACAGCATAAACGGATGGAGGTGATCACCCAGCAACTCTACGTACCGAATTGCATTGAGGGAGGTTGGTACACGCACCAAAGATCCCAAACTGTGCCACGAAAAAACATCCCAGACCATGATTGAGCCACCATGCCCTTGTACAGTTCCAGCCAGGCATGCAGGATCAATGGCTTCATGAGCCTGACGCCATATTCTCAGCATCCCGTCCGCGTTAAGTAGTCGGAATCGAGACTCATCACTCCATGCTACTCGTTTCCAGTCCTCTACACTCCAGTCTCTGTGCTGTCTTGCCCAGGCAAGACGTGCAGCCCGATGGCGAGTATAGAGCAATGGTACTCTCGTAGGTCGACGGCTCCCGAAACCCATACGGTGAAGCGAGCGTTGCACAGTCCGTTTACTGACTGTACGACTGGCACCGTCATTAAACTGGGTGGTAATTTGAGCTAATATTTGGCTTCGCTGGCTACGTACAATACGCCTGAGCACTCTCTCACCATGCACTGTCAAGGCTAATTGTCCTTTGCAGTTTGCCCGATCGCTAGTTTTTTTTTCCACCATCCATGTATTCTTGGTATACTCTTGACACTGTCGACCTTGAAAATTCTAGCTGTCTGACGATTTCGGAAATTGAATGGCCCATGCGTCGCGCACCTACGATTTGTCAGCGCTCGAAGGCGTCTAAATCAGGCAGTTTACCCATACTGGCAATTCCAGCAACTAATTCAGAACAACCACAGTACGCGCTATATATGCAGTTACCACAGCACCCTCACTTGCGCATACATGATGCGCAGAGCTACACAATTTGCATAGGCTTTGCTATCCCTAATTCAGTGGCACTTCAGTGTAATATGATAATATATACTAAATAATGTAAGTAGTTTCAAATCCGGAAAATTTTATTTTTCACTTTATGAGTCGTGTAAATTTAGAACAGTTTGCAGGTTGATGGTGGGGAATATGACTATAACAATATATATCCATCCTGTTTAACTGATTGTTTATCTCTCCAAAGTGGTAAAAGTAGATTTGTATCCAATCATATCTTGAACTGGTATACTAGAGAAACAACGTAGCACATTTAAGCAGAGAATGAGTTTAAAATATCAACGCTAAACAAATGTCATTAATCTTCATTATTTAGCATGCCGAACCCAGTTGGTACTATGATAGGCGCAGCTCCAGTGATTTATTTATTTATTTTTTTTTTTGGGGGGGGGGGGGCAACGTCAGCTCTTAGGGTTATATATATATACAGATGGTGGACAAAATAATACGAACACCTGTGAAATAATGGAAAATCTTTATTAATAGGGGGTTGGACCACCCTTTGACTGAAGTACAGATTTAATGCGACGTGGGATAGATGCATAAAGGTCATGGACAATATTTAAAGGAATATTAAGCCATTCCTCCTGCAGAGCGGTCTCTAATTCCTAAAGTCCGGATGGAGGTGGAAATCGGGAACGAAGTTTGGACTCCAAATATTTCCATAAATGTTCAATAATATTCAAGTCCGGAGACTGAGGGGGCCAGGCAAGATGTTCAACTGCATCGTCGTGCTCTTCGAACCATTCTTGAACACACCTAGCAATGTGGATAGGGGCGTTGTCGTCTTGAACAAGCGGTCGCCCTCCAGGGAATACAGTCTGGACAAAAGGAGGGACATGATCCCCTAGAACGCCTAGATAGTGATTGGATTTGATCCTCCCATGCAGAATAGCAAGTGGCGCCAAGATATCGCACCCCATACCATAATGGAGCCACCCCCATGCTTCACAGTCGGCAAGAGGCATTCAGGATGAAACGCTTCTTTGGGCGTTCTCCTGACATAAACGCGTCTGGTCGTCTGAAATAGGGTGCATGACGATTCATCTGACCATATTACCTGTTGCCACTGCTGTGGGGACCAGCCTTTGGGATCTCTGCACCATTGGTGTCGCTTGAAAGCATTAGTTGCTGTCACCAAGGGTTTACGAATTGCCACTCTGCCATAAATGTTCGCAGCATGAAGTTCCCTTTTGACAGTTTTTGTTGAAACGGGGTCCTAGAGATGACTGTTCATTTCGGATGTTATCTCGGATAACGATTGCTTGTGCTTTCGGGCTACTATGCTCTTCAAGACCCGTCTATCCCTATCAGCAAGCTTGGACTTTCGGCCACTGTTGTGCTTTGAAGACGTCGTCTTACCCTCTTTCGTGTACGCTGTCATAACGGCTGATACCGTACTCCTTGCAAACCCCAAAAGGTTTGCTGTTTCCGTAACCGATGCTCCACTTAAACGCGCTCCAACTATCATTCCTCTTTGGAACTCTGACAGGTCTGACATTTCAACTTATCACAGACAGTTCGATAGAAGCATACAACGTAGGTGACTGCTGTTGAGAGACTGATACCTTCCTCTTCACGCTCACTAGGTGGCAGACTTCTGTTGCAGGTGGCGTGACTGTACTGCAGGTGTGAAATACGTCATACTTTTTCACGGGTGTTCGTATTATTTTGTACTCCATCTGTATATATATTATATACTAGCTGTACCCGTCCACGCGTTGCTGTGGCTCAGTCTGGTTAAATGGAAAAGAGAAAGCACGTTTCTAATATGTTTAATTTATAAAAGCTGTTACTCATTTAGCACTACCCAGGAGGCACGTGTAGCTTAAAGGATGCTACGGACGTGTGTAACGTTACCCAGCAACATATTTTATAGTTCAGTATTTAGTACTTGCTTGTTTTATGTAATATCTTGGCGAAAGAATTGTGTTGCCCTTCACCCGCTGCAATGGAAATAAAAAAAATTTTTAAATGTTTAATTTTACAATACTTGTGGGTATACAATATTTTTTGTTGTTCCATTGTCTGTGCAGATATATAGATTGTCTGGTTTTCCGATTCTAGAACACGCAACATATAATTGCCCATGTGAGAAACAATCCGTGTCTAAATCTAACCCGCACAATTGTAAAGATTGGCCCTGAGCTTTATTGATGGTGATTGCAAACGCCAATCGAATTGAAATTGCAATCTCTTAAATTTAAATGGCATATCCTTTGGAATCATGGGAATGCGACGAATGAGGACATCTTCACATTTGAATGGTCCTGTCAAGATCGTTCCTTCTACGGCGTTGCTCAGTAATTTTTTACTGCAAGCCGCGTGCCGTTGCAAAGCTTTGGTTGGTTGATATTTCGCAACATTATAATTGGCAAGCCGATTTTCAATTGCAGTACGTGCGGTGGCATCCTTGGCAGATCGAGTGAATTCAAAAATTCTGTTGGATAATGAACCGCTTCATCTGCTTCCACAACAGTTTCGACGGACTTGTATGTGACTGCCTCGCTTTGAATGTTATACTGAATGATATTGTAAAGTTCGTAGACGTCTTTGTTCATGGCGGCAAGAATAGTTCCTTTCACTCATCCAATTATGATTCTCATAATTGGTTTGAATATTGGGAAATACTTTTTCAACCAATTCTTCTTCTGACGATACTAAATTGCAGAAGTTATGAGGCAATGAAATTCGTCCTGATGTCAGATCAACTGGCACCTTTCCGTTCCCAATTTCTAGCAATTGATGTGAGAATAACTCAGCTGATCTATCGTTTTGCAGATGGACACGCGTATTTGTAGATAATTTCAACGTCTTTACATGTCGCCACAAAGCAGAGTATTTCAGGCAAGCATTTATTTCGTCCACTGGTGTCGATCGAGGAATTATAGGTAATGTTTGCCTGAAATCTCCTACAAGCAATAATAATGTATTCCCAAATGGTCTGATGTTTCCACGCAAATCTGGCAGTTATCGATCAAGAGCCTAGAGTGATTTTTTGTGTGCCATTGTACATTCGTCCCAAACAATAATTTTTCCTTTCTGCAATACTTTTCCCATGTCGGATGCTTTGGAAATGTTGCACGTGGGAGTTTCAATGAATTGCATGTTCAATGGCAATTTCAAAGCGGAATGTGCAGTTCTTCCACCTAGTAGCAATGTCGCAGCTATTCCGGACGACGCAAGAGCTTAGGCTATGTCATTTTAGGATCGAATTGCTGCTAGAATCAATCTAATAAGGAACGTTTTACCAGTTCCTCCTGGCGCATCTAAGAAGAATATTTCTCCAACTCCGTTATTGACAGTTTGCATTATTTGATCGTAAATGCCTTTTTGCTCAAGCAATAGCTTAGGAATATTTGATTGCACATACGACAAAAAATCACCCGTGTTGAAATTTTGTTCACGACGCAATTCTACATCGAACGAAGCAACACCAGATCGATTCGGTGATGGCATTCCCAATTGATTGAGAACTTTGTTCGCGATTTCTAAGCACAAATCTTCAATTATTATCAACGCTTCGTTGTAGATTTCTGCTATGAAATCCATGTTCATATTTGAATTTTCCTCGTGTATTCGACGGAAAATATCTTCAGCCATGTGCGTTCTCTTATCTCTTCAATTGTCTTTTATTGTGTAGAACGATACCTACGTACTTTATGAACTGCGGGGACTGCTGATAGTGGGTTCCCACCCCACCGTGACAAATTTCTGTTCTGAGGGGGAAGGGAAATACATTTCTCGTTTGCCGTAAAATATTTAGTAGAGCGCGTGTTTCAAAAAAGCATGTTTATACCTGTCTCAGGTGTGGCATCTATATAATAGGTATATAAAAACACTCACGTATTCGAAAGCAACATTGTGTCAAAATTTCAAAGAAATCGGGGAAGAACTTTCGGAGATTTGAGGTTTTGAACAAACGAACATTTACATTTTTATTTATATATATATATATATATATATATATATATATATATATATATATATATATATATATATATATATATATATATAAAAGAAATAAACATCGTTTCATTTTAAATTTAAACTCATGTAGTATTAGGTCTACGATTATATAATTTTAGGCTGTAAAAAAAAAATACGCTGGGCTTTTTTTTTGGGGGGGGGGGCAATTGCCCCCCTTTGGAGCCGCCAATGTACTATTAACGCATGTTAAAGCTGCTCAGTGTTTTTGTTTTGTTTTGTTTGGGGGTGGCAGGTATTTTTATGAAGTTGAGAGGTAAAGCTATTATTTAAAGAAATTATTTTTTTTCTCTACAACATTGCAATCAGAAACATACCACCCTCATTAAATTCGTTATTTTTTTTTTAACATGTAACATGTTTTTTCGGAGGTTTATCCATCATAAACGTTACCGAACGGAAATGCGCCACGCAAAGAATCGCAGTCTGTATTTTAAAATTCAAATTATTCAGGGGGGGACTGGCATAGTGTGTTTAAAACGCTCAATTCCTTTGGTGAACGAAATTTATAAAATGAATCCTGTTGCAAGGTGCAGAAACGTTCAGGCTATCTGACATTACCATTTTTATCTGATTATCAGCATTTATGCAGCTGTAAATAGTAGATACATTTCTCCATGAGTTAACATTGAAGTGAGCAAATTAGTACACAGTAGCCTTAACAGTTAAACGGCAAAGCTTAAAAAGATTAATATCTAGATATTTTATGGAAATATATTTTTTGGAATAAAAATAAAACTGATTTTAAATTGTAAATTTGTACCTAGAAAACTTTTTTTTCAATATTCTTTAAATTTAGACCCATATATAAGAGGGAAATTAGAGTTACATAAAGTCGAAGAATTTTAGCAAAATACAACTTAATCGGTTAAGATATATGCTTGTTCAGTGGCGTAGCGAGGGGGGAAGCAAGGGTGTCTATCATGCCCCGGGCGCCACTCGCAGAGGGCGCCAAATCGTCCAATTCTAATTCTATTTATTTTATTACTATATGTTTTTCGGGGGGGAGGGGGCGCCAAAAAGGTATCGTGGCCCGGGCGTCAGTTATGCTCGCTACACCACTGTGCTCGTTTTAACGCTAGTTATAATTCTCGTTCTTCAAACAGTGAAAACAGTTTTAACATTATTTCAAGACAATGTAATGAACAGGGCACTTTGGTGAAAAATCACGTAACCATGTAAAAAAGCGAGAGGTAGAAAATGAGTTCCGACTCGTAGAAGTCTATATAGTGTTTTCAGTTTGACGTAATAGGTTTAAGCATGCATTTACGCGTGAATTTTAGTAATCTATGCTTTTTACAACAAAGATTTAGCTCTTCGTTCATGAGAGAGTTGAGATGTGATATGCTGCGTGATACTGAATATCCCGAGATTAATTTAAACCTTGATTGCCATAAAAATCATTAGACCATACGGTCTCCAACATCATCTTTTGTTAATGCAACTACGGTTGCGGAAACTGCATACTTACCTCCAACGTCACATTAACATTCTTGAGCGCTGGTTTGATAAATGGCGTATTAAATTAAATCCCAGTAAAACAAAAGCTATCTTCTTTTGATACAACGAGATTCCCCCACCCCCAGTTAACGTTTATGGTCAGCTCATCCCCTTTGAAAGGGAAGTGAAATATTTGGGTATCTTCATGGATAGTAAGCTTACTTGGAAGGAAATTATTAATAATAATATCTGCAAATTTTTTAAAGCTAGAAAAGATATCGCCCACTTCCTGTACCAGAAGGAGATGAGTATAAAAAATAAACTTTTGCTTTACAAAACAGTACTTCGACCTATACTTCTTTATGCAGTACCTGTACGGGGGTCAGCGGCTAACAGTCACGTCCAGAAATTGCAATGCACACAAAATAAAACCTTACGTCTAATCACTAAAGGCAATAGATATAAAACTAACTACTCCCTCCACAAAGATCTAAATATTGAACCCATTAGCCTGTCTATAATTAATCTCGCCACTAAATTTTATAATAGCCTTTACTCCACCCCTAATGAAGAAATTGACAATCTTCCTGATTATGACTGTATTTGGCATGCATGCTGCCTGAATAAAATGAGCGAGGACTGTGTTGGAAAAACAAAAACAACAGTTTATTAAAAAGAGAAATTGCGCTATGGCGCGCTGCAAATGCCTTGGCGGCAGATAAACAATTATATAAATGCGCTATGACGCTCTGAAAGTGCCTTAACAGCTGAACAACAATAATATACTTGCGCTGAGACGCGCTGCAAGTGCCTTGGTGGGTTATCGACAACTGAATAGTACATGGAGTAGGGTGACAGAGGGAGCCCTTATTGCGGGGGTGGTCAGGACGCGCCATGAAAGAAGATAGGTGGCGCCAACATCCCGCCCCACGTTGAAATAACATTTCAAAAACATAATACAAATATAATTTGAGAAAAAAAGAAAGAAAGAACAATTCTTACACTGAAATACACAAAATGAACTTAAAATAAAATACACAAAATGAAATTTACAAGCATAATTTTCCAATGGACTGGTATGCAAAATGATAATATACACTATAAAATTATAACAAATATATGTTAACAATTGATTAAAAAAATATGCACAATATTTTAAAATCTTCAGAAAATTTTAGAGAGATGATGTAGTGCCCTAAAACATAGGTATATTGCTACAAAATCAAACTTCTTAATATTTGATTAGATAACATTTATTCTAATGACTATGCTTTCATTCACAGGCATAAATATCTCAACCACATGAAGGTCTGTTATAATGAATTTTACCTGCGTAGCAGTAACCTACCAAATACTCCTAAATAGGGCTAAATTAATTATTTCAGTCCCAAAAGTGTTGGTTAACATAAATGAACATTGGCTTTCCTCTTTATACCAACCATAGGATCTGAACTGTAATGATAACCTGGCAATAAAATGTACCTAATGGACTATAAAAGAAATTTCCACGAGCAAATACAATGAGTTTAAGACACACAAACAAGGGGAATTAGGCTGCCAATTTAAAATGCTGAAAATATTTTTAATAAAATATGAAATTCGATGAGTAAACATATCATTTCATAATCTAATTCCCTTCCTTTTCCATATAATATGATATTTAATACATAAAATTAAAGAAATAAGAAGATTTTTGACATAAAACAAATAAGTTATTTTAAGAATAAATATTTTAAATGCATACAAATACAATATCAAGAATTACACATAAATATTCTTTCAAAAATAAAATATATATATATATACAGAAGCACATTATGCCTTCAGTTTATATGAAGCACAACGGGTAAAACCCTTTTAAAAATAAAGTTAACTTCGATACATAAATAAAATTTCTTCAACAGAATAATAAACATTTCAAATAAACTTTCAATCTCTTGGACAGATTTTATAAGAAACTGCTGGGCAACATCCCTTTCAGCAGCAGAGATGGGATCAGAACGTTTCTCTCCAGGGTGTTGGGCATTGAAGCAAAATCTGAAAACAAAACTTAAAATATGCAGAATAGTATTAAAATTACTGCTTAAGTTTATAATAGAATGAGTTAAGTTGTTATCAGATGTAAGCAATAGAGTCTGGTTTGAATCCTAGTGGATCGAATCCTAGTGGTTCGATCCTAGTGGATCGAACAATTTTGCTATATGAGTTAGAACAGTGCGTTTAGTGCAAGTGGTGGACGGGCTATTTGTAGGAGACACAGAAAATGTAAACATGTCACATTTGGGATCCCAGGAAAGTCCTAAAGTCTTCACCCTTACTTCTGAAGAGTCATGAAATACATATTCCTTGGTTTCGTGTGCTACAGGGTTGATCAGAGACTGTTCATTAGAAGCCCACTTATGAAGCTTCATACCACCTGAGGGTAACATTTCTACTAAATCTCTTTGTAAAGCTGAGGCAGGCGCTATATCAGTTGCGCCGGAGAGGATGTCATCAACATAAAAATCGACGTGTACAACTGGGGCAGCAATGGGAAATCTTTCAGCTTCATCAAGCGCTAATTGCTTGAGTGTTCTAGTCACGAGATACGGAGCACTTGTTGTTCCGTAGGTAACAGTACATAATTTATAAATTTTTACGGGCCCATTAGGGCAGTCCTTCCAAACGATGCGTTGGAGTTCTCTCTGGGATGGGTCGATAAAAATCATCCTGTACATTTTCTCTATATCTGCAACAAATGCGATACGGTGTTTCCGAAACCTCAATAGTATAGAAAAGAGATCGTCTTGAATTACACCACCGTTTATTTGGAGTGAATTTAGTGAAGTGCCATTCGAAGAAGGGGCCGAGGCGTTGTAAACAACTCTTAATTTGGTGGTAGTTTTTTCTGGACGGAAAACACTGTGATGAGGAATGTAGTATGTAATTGGAGGTTCATAAGTTTCCTCGACAATTTCCATGTGCCCTAAAGCAATATATTCCTGCATAAATTGCACATATAAATCTCTTATTTGAGGTTGTCTTGATAATCTATTCCAAAGTGCATTCAGGTTCTTGATATCTGCGTCTTTGGATTCACCCAATATCCCAGGATCATCTTTCAGTGGCATTTGGACTATGTATTTTCCTGTTTCATGCCTCTTATGCGTCTTTTGAAAGTGGTCTTCGCAAAACAATTCTTCATTTGATTTAATATATTTTCCTTCAACCGAATCTAGTTCCCAAAATTTGATCATTAATTGATCAAAGTTTTCTTGTTCTGTTAGTAACAAACAGTGTGGTGTCGGTCGAGAACAAGGTATGTTTCCTGAAACTATATACCCAAATGCGGAGTTTTGCAATAGTATGGAGTCACTAATTTGAATTTGATCTCCCTTTAAAATTCTAAAGAACAGTTCCGCACCAATTAACATTTGTATTTTAGAAGGTTTGTAAAAGTTAGGGTCTGCGAGTTCGATGTTATCTGGAAAACGAGGTTTAGATACATCTAAAACTAAGGATGGAATCAAAGATGTGATTTTCCGAACAAACATAAAATGTATATCATGCTCAAATTCTTCATTTTTATTTGATATAACACCGTGAATTTGGAGCTTTATGGATTGTGAATTATCATTAATTCCTATTATCGAAGAGTGAGCTCTCTCCTTTTTTAAACCAAGTGCAGATGCGCATTCAAAGGTTATTAAATTTGCTTGGCTACTACAATCCAGAATTGCCTTGATTTTATTTCTTTCCCCGAACTTATTTTGAACAAACACCTCAGTAGTTGCGAGCAAAATCGTAGAACGCTGGAATGATTCGTGCGTTGAGTGGAGCGACGTAGCTTCTTCCCCCACGGGCGTCAGGACATTCCTTTCGACTGGCGAGGGGACCGAGGTCAAGAGTTCAACTGGGGTGAGGGACTGAGAGGATTTCGAAATTTCCTCCCCACTGCGGCACAACAGAGAATTGGGGCGTTTCGAGCAGAATCAGCACGTATGCTTCGATCTGCAAGATGCGACTGAATGGTTTCGAAAACAGTTAATGCATAGCGAATGCTTTTTAACAAGGTCAAATCTTTGTAAAGCATTTAATTTCAAAAAAGGCTCACACTTATAAATTTGATGATTTGCCTTGCATGATATACATAAATTGTTCGTACCATTAGATTTGATGAAAAAGTTTCTAGATTGAATATTGCGATCTTGATAAACCTTAGGCTTCACAGACGTGTTTTTCTTAATGTTTTTTAACATTTGAGACCGCTTTTCTAAGAACAGAAGTAAATCATCAAGTTTAGGCACCTCGTTTGAACTTATACTTAATTCATATTGTTTGCGAGTCTCCTTATTGAGTTTTTTCAAAGCAATATTTAAGATTAAAGCATCGGAGATATTATTTCTGTCGAATTCCAATAATTTTAATGCGCGAATGTTTTTCTTCACGTTGTCTATCAGACTTCGCAAATGTTTAGCAGAATCGTGCGTAATGTTTTCTGCTTCCAAAATTGCATTGATGTGAATTTCTACTATAGCTCGGATGTTCTCAAAGCTTTCTTCTAAAGACTGAAATAACGATGAAAATGTATCATCTGTCGTTTGTAACTTCTTTGCTTCACCTGTTAAAGCAGTATTTAAAAAATGTAATTTCTGTGCTGGTAAAAGCTGTTCATTTGACGCAATAATATGTTTTGAATAATATGTTCATTTGAATGTATATTCATTTGAATAATATGTTTGTTCATTTGAATAATAATTTTGTCTGTTCATTTGAATAATATGTTTTGTCGCTAAACTGTGTTTTGAATGAATTCCATTCTTCATACTTTCCGGAGAATTTCGGAAGTGGAATCTCCGGGAGTTTTATGTTAGTTATTCTACTCTGAACATTAGAATTCAAATGAGGAATTGCTGAAACATTACCTATTTTTTTAATTTGCGATTGTAACTTCAACTTAATTCTAACTATGTTTTCGTTGCACTCCTCATTTGCATTAATTTCGAATTCATAATCATTTGGAACCGATATTAAATTTTCTATACTCGCATTGAGTGATTTTAAAGATTCTTCCTTATTATTTAATTGATCTAATATTTCTTTAAATTCATCAACTTCTTTATTTTCAGAAACAATTAAATTTTCAATTTTAGTAATTATTTTGGTTACACTTGTTCTTATAGTAGCTCGTTTTTTCTTCAATTTTTCAAGTTCATCCATTTTTTATGCAATGAATACACTAAATACAAAATTTAAAGAATGTCTTACCTTGTTCTTGGGCGTGGTTGGAGCTGATAGGTGTTATTCAATACGAAGATTTCGCACGAACTGAGATGTAAAGTTAATCCAAACTTGCTGAGGGACTTTCAACACAAAAGTAATAGTAGAGCTGGTATTCCAAACTTATAAATTTACACTGAATAGGCTCCGAGAGATCGGACCAGAATGTAAGTGGCATGCATGGTGCCTGAATAAAATGAGCGAGGACTGTATTGGGAAAACAAAAACAACAGTTTATTAAAAAGAGAAATTGCGCTATGGCGCGCTGCAAATGCCTTGGCGGCAGATAAACAATTATATAAATGCGCTATGACGCGCTGAAAGTGCCTTAACAGCTGAACAACAATAATATACTTGCGCTGAGACGCGCTGCAAGTGCCTTGGTGGCTTATCGACAACTGAATAGTACATGGAGTAGGGTGACAGAGGGAGCCCTTATTGCGGGGGTGGTCAGGACGCGCCATGAAAGAAGACAGGTAGCGCCAACAATGACAATAGATAATTTAATCGCAGACCAAGAGCGACTCTAGTGCTTGATACTGGGATTACTCCCAACTCTTCTTTCCCATAATTTAATTTTTTTTTCTTATGTCATTCCGTTTTCCTTACATTCATTCTAGACCGCTTAATTTTCACACACACACCGTTTTTTTCTAATTATATGCAGTCACATCCTCTTACGCTTTTTTGAAAAAGATAGTGTGTCGTCTCGTTGGTGTAATATGCCTCTGCGAATCCTCATGATCAATTTGTGAGCCGTCCTACCTGATAATATCATCTGCTAAGCTCCTGGATCCTGTTTCGTTAACCCTTCAGGTTGCGAGACACATTTTGCTGTCGACCAGTAGTTAATCTTGATCTTTTTTAACCTCTATAATACAAATTCATCATCTTGCTTCCTTTTTCGGCCTGTTTTCAAGCACAGGTTGATTGATAGTTCTTTCCCATCCTGTGTTTGATCCAAGCGTTTAATTTCTTTGCTGCTCGCAGTCCTCTGTGGCTCGTCTTCGACTTTTGATTGTTTAATCTTTATACACTGGTGAAATAAATTAAGAGAATTTGCATATTTTATCGAATTTCATGAAAAGAACTGAACTGAATGTAAAACCACTGCTTCTAGACAAAAATGCAAATCTTGTACGTCAAATACGTTAGCGTACACGTGTGTGTAGGCGGAGCCAGTAGAGAATCAGGCTTTATAAGCGCGCTTAAGTTAAGACGCTTTTCGTTCTGTAGCACACCTAGGCGAATTTCTTGGTGTTATTTTGCAGCAATCGGTTAATTTCAGATTGTAACAGTAAAAATGAGTAACCACCAACGTTTAGATGATGGAATGAGGTGGCGAATTGTGGGGAGGCTAGAAGCAGGCCAATCTCAAGTCCAAATTTGTAGAGAGTTCAATTTAACGCCGAGCGTTGTGTGTAACTTATGGAAACACTTCCAGGATACCGGATCCATCGAGAGAAAACCTGGACAAGGTCGTCCAAGAGCCACGACGGCTAGAGAAGATCGCCATTTGTCGATTATAGCGAGGCGTAACAGGAGTGTTACAGCTTCTCAGCTCTCTCGTGACTTGTATACAGCCACAGGAACCCGTGTATCAAGGGTGACTGTTTCCAAAAGACTTCATGAGAGAGGGTTGTTTGCAAGAAGACCTGCTGTTTGCGCCCCGCTCACTTCTACGAACAGGAGAATCCGTTTATCATGGTGCAGAGAGCATAGAGATTGGAGTATGGATCAATGGGCGACCGTTCTCTTCACTGATGAGTCCCGGTTCAATTAAACACCGATTCTCGCCGTACGTTCATATGGAGAGAACCAGGGACTCGCTACCTACCCTCCAATGTCCGCGAAATCGACCATTATGGCGGAGGAGGTTTAATGGTATGGGCAGGCATCATGTTGGATGGCCGCACACCTCTCTATGTCATTGAAAGAGGCACTATGTCTGGTGTGAGGTATAGGGTGCACCATGGAGACCTATGTTCGCCTTTTCAGGGGTGCAGTTGGCCCTGAGTTCATTTTAATGGACGATAACGCGAGGCCACATAGAGCTCTTCTGGTCGACGAATTTCTAGAGAGTGAGGATATTCGCCGGATGGATTGGCCAGCCAGATCTCCAGAGCTTAACCCTATAGAGCAGGGGGGGCCAACTTTTGTGTACATAAGATCTACTTTTTATCTTAAAAACGTGTCGCGATCGACTTGTTGTCACACGCGTAGTTAAGTGGGGAGGGGGAGGTGTGAAATACATACTATGTTTATACACTGTGTTTCATTACGAGGTGCACTCTCGCGAGCTATGAGTATATAAGCAAAATATGTGTTCAAACATATGTGTTCATACGCATCTAACTACGTGAAAAAAAACATACATAACGGGCCAAAAAAGTCACGTCCAGGGGAATTAAAACACGAGTAATTATTGACAATATTAGTTTAAATTAGCTACAGATAAAGACAGATTTAGAATTTTTTACGTTAACATTAATGGGAAGACTGAGTTTGCATGTCTCTAACCAAGGAATCATAATTAGGCGTATATCAATGGCAATTTTCTTATGCTTGGAAAGCACGGGTGCCATGGTATGCGTTCGGTCTCAGACTGAATTACAGTCTCTGTCTAGTGCAGTGTAAACAGAACCCTTACTGCCGCCCTAACTAGTGTCCTAATTTAGTTCTCTATTTATCACGTAGTCTAATCGGTTTCTAAGTTAAGACATCGCGAGCGATCGACAAAAATTGGCTTCGCGATCGACTTGTTGGCCACCCCTGCTATAGAGCATGTCTGGGACGCTCTGGGGAGGGCAATTGCAACTCGCAAACCTCTTCCGAGAACCATTCAGGGAATGAAAACAGCGTTGCTGAACGAGTGGGACCAATTGCCACAGGAAATGATAAATTGCCTTATTTCAAGTATGAAATCACGCTGCGAGACCTGTAAATCTGTAAGAGGGGACCATACCCCCTATTAACCCATCTGTTAACCCATTTTTTATGTTTATTCTGCAACCGCTGTTTCATACCTTCCGACTCCGAGTGTTACGCACGATCAAGCGTATGTATTACAATTATTGAATGGTTATTTGTTTTGTATTGTATCAATGTGTGTACATATCGAATTTCATTAAAATCGGTACAGTAATTCTAGAGATAATAGACCAGGTCTGCAAATTCTCTTAATTTCTTACACCAGTGTATTTTGCTTTTTATTTTATCTTACATTGGAACATTTTATTTTGACAAGTCTTGCTGATTTAATTTTGTGTTAACTTTTACTTACTAAATTCTAATCTTTTTATTTTTACTTTTGTAACTTCTTTAATTTATTTTGTAACTTAACTTTTTTTTTAACTTGATTCATTTCTTCTTGGACCATACGTGAAAAGCTTTAGTGCTTCCCATATCCATACCGAGGGTAAAGGGCTTTCTTAGCCCTACTTGGAACCTCACGAAAACTTTTTGTCCATGTCCATGTCCATGGATGCGGAAACACCGTGTAAAATTCTTGTTGCTTGCTGACTCCCAAATTTACCTGTGATCCCAAATTTGCTCTCGTGATGGGCTTATACAACCAATTATTTCTCTGTCACAACCAACTCGTTAGCCTGGCACAAAACATCAAAAGTTATTATTTACCAAAAGAACACAGGCAAGGCGTGAACGATTAAAGAACTCGATCACATAGAATCCGTCATCGTCAGCTTAACGCGTATTGACAAATTTTAAACCAATTACAGACCTTAACAATTTCGAGGCTAATCATTTGGAGGTTTGTAATTGGTTACATACATTTCAATACCAGTAACGCTGACGAAGTCCTTCATTTACCTTAGCTCTCGTGTAGCAAAAAGTTCACCGTTGCGCTCCAAATCAAACCAAAACTTCATTTCCCCCCCCCCATGAATAATTTTTGCGGAAGATGGTTATAATTTTACCTTGCTGAGTGGCAACATTGTAAGAATAGTCTTTGTTTGTAAACAACTGACACTTAAAATTTAATTTTTTTTGTTATTCCAAGAAAACTAGATAGTGATGCTGTACAATAGTTAAATATTCTATGGTGTAGGTCCTGTACAACTGCTAAATATTCTGTGGTGTAGAACTGTTTTTATCGCATACATGTCTTTTCCTGTAGCGGTTTTCTTGGTTCTAAAACACTTTTTATTGATATTCGTCATAGGATTCTTATTCACTGTAAGTCATGATCTATTACAACTTGATAGTGTTAAAACAGTACCGTGGAAAAGATCTATTGTGGATAATTTAACTCATATAAGTCTAGGAATCGTAAGTTGGTTTGTTGCTATTAGTTATGAAAAAATTTGCCTGCCCTGGAATATAGCATGTTCGTTTCTTTGCGGAATTTTCGCCGGCTTTATTGATATTGATCATTTTCTCATGGCTAAATCGTTTAAACTCAGTGTAAGTATTATTATTTTGTACACATTGCATATTTAATTTTTTTATTCCTTTTTTTATATGCTTTAATTTCCTGTTAGCATTTTTGATTATCTTACAAATTGCAAAGAATATTGTTTGCCAATTTTACTTTACTTTCACAAGCAACGTGAAATATTAAAATTTGACTTAAGTGTTTACTTGTGCCTCTAATGTATCTATTTGTTGTCAGTTAGGAATAAAAACTGTAAATATTTTAGTAATGTTAAATTTTGACAAACTGTTTAAATGTTTGGGGCTATTTATATGTTTCATTGGTTGGCATATAGTTCTTCATTTGTATGACATACTTATACAGCAATGCCATTTATGTCCCCATCTCCAGAAATTGTATTCTTTATGATTTGATTTAAATCTCCTAACATCTTACTCCTAACATATGAGTCCTAAAGAAACATATATTTTTTTCTTAGTACTTCAACCATTAAAAAAATTATCACACTGTATTGACTACTTATGTAAACAATTTTTTCTTTATATACCTAAATAAAAAAAATAAACATCTCTCTAATGGTGTAATTTGCGATTCAATTCAAATTTTGATAGAGCATTACCTGGCAAAGGTATTATTTTAATAACTTTGATAGGCTTATGACGAAAATACTGTCCGAATATTGTGACGAAAATACTGTCCAATCTAGAGCTGTAATGAAGCAGCACAGTACACACAAAATTATTTATTTTGTATACTACAGGCATCACAAATAAGGACAATAATCGTTGGCCCATGAGACCCTATTGCATGCAATTAAAATACGATAAATTTTATAGCGAGGTTGGTAGTTTGTAGTAGGGGGAAAGAAGAATCAGTTCATTTGTAGAAACTGTTTATTTGTCAAATAACAATGGTGCGTAAGGATAATACAAAACCAATTACAAAATGCTTTGGGCCTCAATATTGGACGTGAAGCATAACATAATACAAGGGAACATGAGATATGCACATGGCAAAACACCTTTGTAGACAATATTAAAAGTTAAATATGACACAAACTCATGGAAAAGTGATATTTACATTACAAAACCTCATTGTGTACACTATTTGACTGTGTGGTTTCAACGAATCCAGGGAATGAACTCTAGGGCCAAAAGTCAATTTTTCACTTCGATTTTTAAGCAAACAATATAATGTGTCATTCTGAATTAACAATTTGTCAGAAGCAGAGAACTTAATCTTTAAAATGCTACCTCATTTTTCAATTTTGGTCATTGTGAAGGGAGAGAAAGGGATCATCACAAAATATCACCTTCTAGAAATAATATACTGTGGCTCCCAAAAGTGTTCGTACACTTACAATTTTCAATGAAATAGGGTCTATCCATTAATTAAAATGAATATTTCAGAATGGGTATTTAATAATAAGATCTATAATCTATTCTTAAAAAAACTACATGAAATATTTTAAAAACATAGTAAAACTTTATTTTTAAGAAACCAATAATCAAAAAGTAACAAAAACTTTATCTCACAAAAGTCATCGTACACTTGAAAAAAATCCCTACATATTAGTAAATATTCTAATTTTTTGTTAAATTAATATTTAGTAGGATATCCTTTAGCATCCACAACAGCTTTTCAGACACAACAGATTGCACTAGTTCTTTTGTAATGTCTGCATCAATGTTCTTACATCATAATTGTTTTTAGTTCACTTTTCGTGTGAATGTCGTGTTTTCGCACTCGAACCTCCAGTTCTCTACAAATATGCTCTAACTGGGTTTAAATCTGGCAATTGAGGTGGTGTTTTCAAAACTTGTGGACAATTATAGAGACACCAGAGGTGAATGTTGAGAGCCGTGTGCTTAGGATCATTACCTTGATAAAAAAAAACAAAGTTGTTTCCAATACCCAAATTTTGGGCTGATAATTTTAAATTGTCTCTTAAAATATTTATATAAACAGCATGATTCTTTATGCCATCAATAAATACCAAATTACCTAGTCCTGATGCTGAAATGCACCCCCGCACAAGGACATCTCCACCGCCATGCTTAAATGTTCGGATTAAGTTCCTCATTTTTTCTTCTCCATACAATTATATACCCATCGGAACCAAAAATGTTAAACTTGCTTTCATTGGCAAATAAGACATCATTCCAATACGTTTGGGGCTTATTTATCATTGATAGTGCAAAGGAAACCCTAAGATTTTTGTTTTTCTCCCTCACAAAAAATTTTCTACGGGCAGAACACCCATGTAATCCAGCTGCTCTGAGAACTCGTCGAACAGTTTCAGGTTAAATTGAAGTAGAAAATGTTTCATTAAATTCTGCAGAAACTATTACAGCACTCAAACATGGATTTTTCACAAATTTTCTAATTATAAATCTCTGATCACATTTCGTTAACTTTGCCGGATGACCTTTTCTTACTTTGTTTTCAATCCGATTTCTTCTTTAAAGCGTTTTATCACATACTGCACAATAGAATGGGATAAATTGAGTAATTTAGCAATATTCCGAACTGATTTACCACTACTATGATGAAAAATAATCAATTTTTGAATGCTGTTTGTTGTTTCTTTACGACTACGAGACAAATTTTAAATAATAAATAGAATATGACGGAGCAGGCAAGCAAAAATTAAAGCCAAATGATATTTTAAATGCCACCACAATTCAAAAATAAAAGTAAAGCACAAGACGATAATTTTAATTATGAATTTATCAAAAAAATTTTCAGTGTACGATGACTTTCGTAAGATAAAGTTTTTGTTACTTTTTGATTACTGGTTTCTTAAAAATAAAGTTTTACTATGTTTTCAAAATATTTCATGTAGTTTTGTTAAGAATAGATTATGGATCATATAATTAAATATCCATTCTGAAGTATTCATTTTAGTTAATGGATAGACCCCTATTTCATTGAAAGTCATAAGTGTATGAACACTTTTGCGAGCCACTGTATATGGTTTTTCCATGCAAAAGAATAATTTACACCTATACGGATGTTGTAAATAAAGAAACTCATTAATGAAATCATAGAATGATAATAAAAGTAAACGATTTTTAAATTTAAAAGTTCAGTGCAATTGATAATGGTAAAATAAAAGAAGGGTACAGATGTGTAATTCTAAATTAACAATTTGCACGAAGCGGAGATCTAAATCTTTAAACTGGTACATAATTTATTGATTTTGGTTAAGTATGAATGGAGAAAAAGGGGTAAAACAAAATACTCCTTTTAGAAATAATAGGTATAAATTATTAGGATTCAATTCATTGTGCTCCATTGCTTATCCCTGTCTCCAAAGCCACTGGTAAAAAACAAAAGTACTTATATTGAGAGCAGAGTATGTCGCAGCTCCATCTAGAGAACATATATTTGAAGTTGCAACAGTTATTGAGGCTCAATTATTTCAGTTATAAAGTAATAAATAGTGCATATCTATAATAAATTCTATTTATAGCTGTTTTTGTTGCTGGTAAAAATTTTAAATTTTTATGTTTGTTTTTTTTTAAGTTATTTTTATGTCTAATTAAAAATGCATGCAATTAAAACTAATGCCCTTCCTATTTCTTCCTATTTGCTTTTATATATTCCATAAATAATATTAATAAAATCTCACATTTTTAGCCCCTCTAGATGAATCTATGTTTTAACTTTTTATTGGTGCTTCTTATATATTTATGTATTTTTTTTACACTTTTTACCTGTCCTCCTTTGTAATAATCTGGTAGAAAGGAGAAATAAAACATTTTACTTACCATTTAATTCTGCTTTTAGACACTTAATGATAAACACAATATTTTGTACAACTTAGAATATGATAATAGATTTTACATGGACTTAAATTCAATTTTATGCATTAATTCATAATTTATTTTCATATAGGATGCACTGAATTTGCCATCAAGACCACCCTTCCACAATTCAACTTTGATGTTAACATGTATTCTCACATTCATCCTCATAATGCATTTAACTGCTTATGCAAAATCTGCATATATTGGATGGATTCTTTTAGTTGCTGTGATATCTCATCATTTACGTGATTCCTTACATCGAGGTTTATGGTTATGGCCTGTGCATACAAAGCCTATTGAAAGAATAACATGTTTAATTCTTACTTACTGTTTTCCTTTATTTATTGGGGTGATAATCCATTTAATATATAAGCCCCAAAAACATCTAGTAGTGTATGATACTTTACATGTGTAAGGAATATATATGTCTAATAGCTAAAAAATCGTTAAAACTATTAATACTATTTAAAATCTTATTAATTTTGTTAATCTGTACATAAAAATTTGAATTATAATTTTATTTTGATCATGTGATATTAGATTCTATTTTATATTTTCTGTGATATGTAAAAAATATTTCAACTGAGTTATATGACATGAGTTATGTGTTCAATTTTGGAAGAGATTTTTTCATTCGTATATGTTGAGTAGTTTATGTATTAAAACTATATGTAATTATTATAATTAAATAGACCCTTTTACAACATAGACTATTAAATAGACAATTTTCAAAATTGTGGAAATGTTTTAGAATTATACTTTTTAAGTTTCTTTACTGTTTGAAATTTACTTGTTTAGAAGTTATATTATCAGTATATTTTTCTTGATAAAACAATTCATTCAACATCCTGAACATGCAAATTTTGAACATACTAGGATGTTATTTTTCTGATAATCAAAAAGCTGTTTAAAGTAAGATTCATGTAAGCTTTTATAATAATTATATAGTATATGCTTTGAAAATTACAAAAGAATCAGTGGTGTAATAAAACGTTAGTATATTTTAATGAATCAAATAAATAGCAAAACATAAAGTTAAAAGCACTACTGCAGATAGGTGTATAATATTTAAACAAAGAAATGTAATTAATTATAGATAAAATTGAAAATCTTCCAAAAGATGAGATCAAGAATGAATAAGTAGAAATGAAACTTTTCATCAGTAGCTCTAACAATATTAATAAATAAATTTATGTGCTTCTAATTGGTGTAAAGTTAGCAAAAAACAAACTAGTGTGTTAAACAAACCAGTAAAAAACAAGAAATTAACCAAAAATATGGAGAACATACAAGTGAGGTATCACAGAGAGGAAAATTTCAAAATTAAGTGTTGAAAATTAAGTACTCAGTGCAGTTAAGAATAAAACAAGTAATATATAAAAAAAAAAATTTAAAGTCAATTCTTACTTAGGTCAACAAAGAAAAATTTGAGTGTGAACTAATAGTAGGAATTAAAAAAAGGATTGCCTGCCAGAACCTTGCCTACTGTGCAAGATTAGGAGGGGGGGAAAGAGAGAGAAAAAGTTCGTCAGGTTGGGGATTCGATCTCGCAACCTACAGGACGGGAGAAGCCCGCCATACCGCAGTGCAACCGTTTACACAGTAACAAGGGGGAAATTACTATTCAAGAGCAAGAGACGCTCTAGGTCTAAAATTAAAATTGATTAATTAAATTTAATTAATGAATTAATATTTGAAAAAACTGTATTAACATCAAGTGTCATCCACTACAAGTTTAAAAAAATGTATTTGAACTTGAGTGGATGAATAAAAAGTACTTTTATTAACGATTGAAAATTTGAACAAGATATATATAGAGAGTGTGTGAACTAATAGTAGGAATTGAATTAGAGGATAACCAATCATGGCTTTTTTTTCCAATGCAGGGCACTTGTCAATGAACACATTCACACTTCATCTGTGAGAATTGTTGGTTGCTTTCAATGGAAGCACTGTATATGTGAACCAACACCACTGATGCCACCTTAATTTTGACCAAACTCTCCTAGGTGCAATGTGTGGAGGACTCATACCTTTCCTCTTCCCTCTGAAGACATGAAAGTACTTTCCACTTTATCGATTTGAGATGTCCATATCCAGCCTAGATGTGTAAATATTGAATGGCGCTTGTTAGAATTTTAACTTAGCCCAGTCATGGCTATAGAATATAAGATACCAATATAAAAATATAAGAGACCAATACTTACTCTAAAATGCAAATTAGTACATGGCCTAATGTATATATACTTAATAAAGTATGTTCATACTTAATAAAGTATGTCCATACTTAGTAAAGTATAATGTAGATGTGTTCATACTTAAGAAATTTCATATTCAAAGAGAGAGAGATTCTATTCAATAGCATATCTTTTTCGTTCATTGCAATGTTAGTGCTACTGATAAAAAACAATGCTTATTCGTTGTTGTTTCCTTTTCTAATTTATTTTGTTATTTTCCCCATTTTTATATATATTTACATTCTAGTCAAAATGATTGTTTTCAAATGGTTGTTCTTTATTTTTTAATCAACATTTCTTTTGTGTATTTTTAAATATATTTAAAAACAATTTTTTAATGTTGCCTATCTAGGGGCTACACTAGAAAGAAATCCTTTAAATTTGTAACCATCTGTAGAATTAAGTTCACCATAGAAATGTCTCATACCTTAAAGTTGATGGGAGCAAATACAGTTTTCAATGTTTAAAGATGTTTTAATTAAGTATTTTTTTTTATCATATACTTTTGTCTTTTTTTTTTCCAAAAATGACATGTATTCCACAAATGAGATGTATTTTTGCTGTTTGAATACATTACTGACATTCTAAACAAGAATTAAAAATCTGAAAAAAAGGGCAAAATTTATCAAATAAAATATTTTTTAATTTTTATTATTACCATGTTTTTATTAACTCGCTTTCTTGTTTGTTTGTTTGTGTGTGTGTGTTTGTTTGTTTGTCCGGTACAAATCTTGCAATTGATTTTTAACTAACTTCCCATCTAGCTAGATATTTGAAACTTTTAGAATGGCTCAGAACACGATGACAATGCATTATTTTAATACTTTTAGCCATCTTTAAGCAGAATAGAATTTCAGTTAATTTTGTTTTGTAGACTGGTGCAGCCCTCTATCTGCCGGGACAGGAACGAAAAGTGAAACGCAAGTTAACTTCCAATTAACTTCATTTTCTTTCAAGTTGATGGGATAATTCATCAAAAAATTTTAAAAAGTATTTATTAATACATAGAATTGTCAAGTTTATATGATTCAACAGAAAATTTAAAAACATGGTATAAAAAAAGTTCTTTTTATCTTGTAACTAGCGGCCCTTCCCGACTTTGTCCGGGTTGAACAAAATATTATACCAATAAATTTACAGTTGATAGCCAATAAATTGTAAATCTTTTTTTACCTTAAATATCCAATAAAAAGCGTAGTTCCAAATGTAGTTTTCTTCAATAAACCCTTTAACGTTACCAGTTTCAAAAATCCTTTTTGTATTTATCAATACCTCCTCTACTTGAATCTTTAAAATATTACAACCTTATCCTTACGGGGTGGGATAGCATATATCCGAAGCACATACTCTCGAAAAATACTGTGTGATATCGGCAGAGATATAGTCTCGAATTCCACTTCGTTGTGACTTTCCTAACGGCTTTGTCCCCAAAGAACAATTGTGTGACATTCTGGGAAAGGAGGGTGAATCTTGCAAAAAAGGATTGAATAATAATCTTTTGTCGTTCTAGCTAGAGGCTATTTCTTTTCAGGCAAGAGATATCAGAAGGGTGGTTTACCCGCGGTTCATCCATTTTCAGCCTTTTGAGAGATGAAAGAGGCACGGGGTGCCGATGAACTACTATTGAAATTCTTCTTCAATAGTAAGAAAGCAATTAACCACTCTTTCCCCTGACCCCCCACGCTGAATGTCCCACACGTAAAATGCGGATAGGAAGTAGATAACATTTTCCCGTTCTAAAGAGCGATTTCGAAAAACAGACCCCGTAAGCTAAAGGGTGTTGCTATGGTTACTTGACTGCGGTTGACAAAGGAAAAGTTGTAAGGTACATTGTAATGTACAAAAGTTGTACATTAATCTCCACATATAAATCTGCTCTCTGTCTTTATATATTATTATAGAAGTATAGATACACATTGGCATCTCAAAATTAGAGTAAGACATGAAATAAAAATACAAAAATAAAAAGGATTTTATGTAAAGAATGTATTTTAATTATTTTAAGCACCTAAAATAATATTCAAATTAATATTACGTTACTTAATAATTAAAGTTAATTGTTTAAAAGAAAAAGGCGTGCCGGAGAACAGCTAGGTTCGAACCGCTAACGTCAGAACAGAAGCCCACCGCGATAGCACCACGCCAAAGATCGTTGAAGTATCTTTTTTTTAAAATTATATTCTTAAAATAATATTCAAATTAATATTAAGTTAGTTAAATTTTAACGTTAATTTTTTAAACGAAAAGAGCGTGCCGGAGAACGGCTAGTTTCGAACCGCTAACGTCAGAACAGAAGCCCACCGCGATAGCACCACGCCAAAGATCGTTGAAGTGTTTGGTACAAAAAGCGGTAGAGGACAGTAGCGGTAACAATGGAGATTGTTAGGATTAAGCCCCTAACTTTATTTCTACTGATCAGATATACATAATATATAGCACATAATAAATGGGTATCACATAATAAATGGGTTACTGTTGGATGCTTCTCAAGAATGTGAAACTCGAGAATTCTCCAAACAGCTTCCGATGTGCCTATATAACAGCCATTTAAATATGTTTCGATCTCATTTTGTTTGTTTTCAACAGAGACAGTGGTCTGATCGGATCCTTTGTTGATATATTTGCAGATATATTTAATCGCTTGAACTGATTGACAGTATTCAACATTGATGTGGGCATTAAAGCTTCTGCACAGTACAGGGGAATATGGAACAACCCATGTATTATTAACAGTGACCTCCTCTCCTCTAACTGTCATTGTCACAGTATTGCCGCCATCTTCAGGGCTTCTTCGACGATAAACTGGATATCCGTTCACCCCTGTTTCCGTCTCAGCTATAAGTTTCCGTGGGTATTTCTTACTGCAGATTCCATTGGTCATGGAAGGAGAATTTATGTTATATTCCCCACATGGGCCATGGATCATGTTTTTAACCCCAATATCAAATAATAAGGGATCCCGTTGGGGATCTGGAAGCTCGGCTGATATTATGTTATCGACCTCGTCAGGTTTTATTTTGGTTTCAAGCCATAACAAAATATGTACGTGAGGTAATCCTCTCTTCTGCCATCCAATGCTAAATACGTAAGCTTTTGTGGTACCGAAAATGGCATTTTTCGTTAAAAGTGTCAAGTTTTTTTTACCTTTAAATTAAACACACGTGCCAGAATGTCATGCCTATCGTAGGATCTTTGTCCGGGGAATAATTCCCTTTTAATTTCAAGCAATTCGGGATTACACGTGAACGTTATAAACAAATCAGGTCTGCCAAAGTTTCGGACGTATGACATTGTATCTTGCGTCTTTTCATGCATGTACCTGGGAGAACCTGTGAATGTTGAGGGTAATATTATGTGTTGACCAATATTTTGTGCTTTCACGTTCTGATCTTGATTTACATAAGCATATACGCATAAAACTATATACGCATAAAACTGCATGCATGTGACAGTCTTATTACGTGCAGAATTTTCTTGTGGTATATTCAGACAATAGCCATCTTCACCTCTTGGGAAAAGAAGAGGGTATTGTAAAGGGTCATAGGATCTATGCAATTCTGAAACCCTACGTAATTGTCCATCCCGACCCTGTAAAATTGTCTCTTGGTCCTTTGTCTTCGTTCACTAAAAGAACAGCAACTTCATCAGTGGTAGGAGCATTATACCTCCCTCTATGTGTATTAGCTGGACGACGATCTGCGTGGATAATTAGTTGTAATTCTTCTGAATCTATATTCTTTTCCAA
This sequence comes from Dolomedes plantarius, assembly GCA_907164885.2. Taxonomy (NCBI): domain Eukaryota; kingdom Metazoa; phylum Arthropoda; class Arachnida; order Araneae; family Dolomedidae; genus Dolomedes; species Dolomedes plantarius. Next base: position 172,726,817 of record OU015496.1, on the reverse strand, counting down.
GTTGTACTTAATGGATTGAATGTAACTGTTATTTTCGTGTAAAGTTTGCTGAAGCTGTGCTATAAGCTCTGCGTTTAAATTAGGTACCATGCGTGATCGTGCGTTCACTTGATTTTGTTCAGACAGGAAATATATTTGTAAGAATTGTGCATTATTGTCTTCGGGTGGAAGTAGACTGCCAATTAAGTGGTAAATTTGTCCACGAACTTTAAAGGTGGGCATAAAATTACCTTCCCTGACTTCATTCGCCCCGAAGGAAGTCATTTGAAAAATGGTATTGTAACGTCTTGTATTATTTAAGAAATGTGTCGAAAGTGGATGATTTCCCATTATGAGATCTTTGATTAGTTGCGGCGGCTCAGGAATATCTATTAAATGTACTTTTCCCGCAGCGCAACAAAGTCCTTGAGCTTCGTCCTTCCATTTCTTGGCTTTGCATTTATTACAAACTTTGTTCATGTTTCAAATTTGGATATCTTTGTGTTAACTGTAGTTATTATCTGGATTGTATTGGAAAGCAGATCGAATTTCATGTACAACCTGAACATTTTGCTGTTGGGTTCTTGGGATCTTGGGATCTTTGGGATCTTGTTATTTGACGTCTCCTTTTTTCAGACCTAGCATTTGAGGTATTTCTAGAAAGTTTAAAAGAAAGTTTTTTTTCTAGAAAGTTTAAAAGAAAGTTTTTTTCTAGAAAGTTTAAGATTTTCTTTTAGGCATGGTGGATTTCGTTTCGAGGAAGATTTCCGACCTCCGTGCCTGTATTATTTTCAGAAATGTTGGTATGTACCTAGGTATGTATCCATCACTAAATATTTACAAAAAACAACAACTTTAAAATGCAGTCTAGATTATCTATTTTTAATATATCTAACCAAAGTTTTGATCAATCAAATTTGAAAAATGAATATCTAAATTAACGCCAAATGTTACATGAGTAAGTAAAATGTACAACAACAAATACGTTTGAAACGAACTAACTTGTAAACATTTATTTCATATTCCGAGATTATCTTTTTAACTATTGTTGCCAATTCTAAGACAGCGAAAATAATATTTCCTTTCTAACAACAAAAGTATTTTCACGTGAAAACTAAAAAGTGAATGAAAACTTTGGTGAAAATTACGTCAGATTATAAAACGATACATCTATACTAATATTATAAAGAGACATTGATATTTGTTGCCAAATGAGACATGAATAAGTGATATGCATTAAAACAAATACGTTTAATACGATAGGAGTGAATTTATTTTGCGATATCATGGACAATATTTTGCTTTACTCATGGACAATTATATGTTGAACTCTCTAGGTCAGGAAATACGGAGAATCAATTTATTTTAAAATCTCAGAAAAACGAAAAATGTGGTACACCAAGAAGTTTTAAAATAAGTTATACTTGCCTAATATCTACTTAAGATAGATAATTGTTCAACCCGGACAGCTAGTACAAAAATAAAAAAAGGATTTTAAGTAAAGAATGTTTTTAAAAATTATTTTAAGCACCTAAAATAGTATTCAAATTAATATTACGTTAGTTATTAATTAAAGTTAATTTTTTAAAAGAAAGAGGTGTGCTTGAGACCGTAGTTTTATTCAAAAATAAAAAAGGATTTTAAGTAAAGAATGTTTTTTTAAATTATTTTAAGCACCTAAAATAGTATTCAAATTAATAGAAAAAGTAATTTTTTTAAAGAAAGAGGTGTGCTTGAGACCGTAGTTTTATTCAAAAATAAAAAAAGGATTTTAAGAAAAGAATGCTTTTTTTAATTATTTTAAGCACCTAAAATAGTATTCAAATTAATAGAAAGAGGTTAAGAGATGAATTAAAAATACAAAAATAAAAAAAGGATTTTAAGTAAAGAATGTTTTTTTTTAAATATTCAATTTTTTTTAAAATTATATTCTTAAAATAATATTCAAATTAATATTACGTTAGTTAAATTTTAACGTTAATTTTTTAAAAGAAAAGAGCGTGCCGGAGAACGGCTAGTTTCGAACCGCTAACGTCAGAACAGAAGCCCACCGCGATAGCACCACGCCAAAGATCGTTGAAGTGTTTGGTACAAAAAGCGGTAGAGGACAGTAGCGGTAACAATGGAGATTGTTAGGAATAAGCCCCTAACTTTATTTCTACTGATCAGATATACATAATATATAGCCTATGTCCATCTAGAATAATGTACCTTTCAAACAGTGAAAGAATTTTTCAAATAGGTGCAGTGGTTCCGGAGATTACCCTCCACGTACAAAATCGCTCTCTCTCTTTATATATAAGTATAGATAGATTATAGAAGTATAGATACACATTGGTATCTCAAAATTAGAGTAAGAGATGAAATAAAAATACAAAAATAAAAAAGGGATTTTAAGTAAAGAATGTTTTTTTAATTATTTTAAGCACCTAAAATAATATTCAAATTAATATTACGTTACTTAATAATTGTGTGCACGGCCGCCATCTTGGATTTTTTTGCGCCAACTTGGCGATTTTACCGTGTTTTGAGGAGTGGAAAATTTCTCGCCAATGTGTTTTAAGCGGTGTTTTCAAAACGCTGGACTTTGAATTTTTTTAGCTTTTTTAATAAAAACCACCTGTTTAAATTATGAAACTTAGAAAATTTTTTGAAAAATCATTTAAACGTTAGACTTAGATTTATTTTTGGGTTTTTGATAAAAACCACTTTTTTGAAAAAATCATTCTCAAATATTAGAAATTTTGGGTTTTTCTTTTAGCTTTTTTAAATAAAAACGACCTTTTTAAATTGTGAAACTTAGAAATATTTTTGAAAAATCATTTAATCGTTGGACTGAGATTTTTTTTTGTCATTTTTAATTAAAAACTACCTTTTCAAATTATGATCCATATGGAAAATTTGGTCAAATGAATTTTACTTACAGATAAAATTTCAATGCCATCTATTCAGTTTGCCCTAACTCTTTGACTAATAGCAATGAATCACCAAAATATTATGCCAATATATTGTTAATTAGAAAAAAAATACAGCATTTTCGTACCACCTAAATAACTTGACCAACCTAAATAATTTGACCATTTATCCTGCTGTGTTGGAAATAAGAAAAAAAAAAACCTTTTCCTAAACCAATAACTTAACCTTAACTAACTTTTTAACTTAGGTTCCTGGGGAGAGAGAAGTTGAACTTCAGTTATTTAAATTTATTTGTAATCCACTACAACTTGGAATTATAAAATATTTTAAAATATATTGTATTTAAAATGTATACTGTATTTTACATTTTACGAAAAAATGATGGCAGATAATTTTTACTTCAAATAAATGAAATGGTGTATCATTATAGTATACTAATTGACAATCGATAAACAAAATTAAAAGCAACTTAAATTTAATAAGTTAACGAAAAACTAATAATGGATTCAAAAATTTTCAACAAAAAGACTCTTAGTTTTAAAAATAATTTTCTCTTTTGAGTATAGTCAATTTGACTCAGATTTCCAGGTCAAGGCCAAGATCTGACCTAAAATTATTATACTGTAATTAAAAGATCACATCAGAAATAACTGTTTGATCTTAAAATTAGAGAATTTGACATTGGGTTATATTTACCAGAACGCAATAATTATCGCCATGCGAAATGCGCCAAACCCTGGCGGAAAAATCCAAGATGGCGGCCGTGCACACAAATCTACAGTATCCCCCCTAACTTTATTTCTACTGATCAGATATACATAATATATAGCCTATGTCCATCTGGAATAATGTACCTTTCGAACAGTGAAAGAATTTTTCAAATCGGTGCAGTGGTTCCGGAGATTACCCTCCACGTACAAAATCGCTCTCTCTCTTTATATATAAGTATAGATTATTACAATCTCTACCCAAGTCTCTAAGCCAGATGAAAATTTTTATTGTCCACTAGTGACATTAAGTTTTAGAAATCAAGAATGATGATGGTCAAAAATTGTTGTATCCATTTTATTCTTTTGCAATGATGTTAAGGCTCCGCTGGAGTTATTTTTTTCCCCCGTGTTCGCTAAAACCCACAAGAAACCTCCCGAGGAAGGCAGGGACTATGTCGACATGATTGACAGAAAAGTAACCAATCAGAGAGGCAATAGTTTTGGAAGTTGAGAAGGGGTAGAAAACCCCCTCGTAATTTGAAACTGTCAACAAAGCTATCAATGGTTCTTGCCTACACTTCGACTGAACAAGGGGATGGGGTCAGATATCTTCCCCTATTTACAGCCTTTCACATTCAATTCTTCCCCCCCCCCCACACACACACACTAACTTCCTGCATTTTAGTGATAAGACAGACAGTTAGTTGGGATTTGGAAATCTACCGCTCTAGCTATGCGACCAGAACTTTAATTTCAAAGAAAATAAATTTATCAGTTTTGCAATTCCTTATTTATCATTTTTTTTATTAATATTAAACTTAATTTTAATTTTTAATAATGTGTTTTTATCAAGTAGATCGATTAATAAGCTTTCCCGTTAACAATTTAGAAATGAGAAAAAATAATTTTAATAGAAAATTGAGTTTTCTTCCTACAACATTTGTTTAAAAACAGTTAAAGTTACGAACACGTTTCTCACAAAGTCTTTTATGAAAACTCTGACGGTTTTATAAACAATTTTAAAATGCATATGTGTATTTTATTTGATACAGTATATAAGGATTATTTCTTTTGTACTTGATTTTTGCATTTCTTTATTTAGAATATTTCTGTAAAGGGAAAATTTTCAAAAATGTGAAAATTTGTTAAGCAATTAACCTGTAAAATATTAGAATTTGTGTGTTTTCTTTCTACTAACTTATGAAAACTTTCTCTACGTACACAGAACCGTAAGCTAAAATCGTCAAGAGGGTTATAAAGATTGATGAGATTTCATATTTTAGGATGATTAGATCCATCTTTGATATTACATAACAAATACCAAAATTCTGGGATGATTTCGCAAAAGAGACACATATATTATGATTCAAACGATATGTTCTTCATTTGTATTATTTTACATTCATTTATTTACAAAATTACATATTCAAATCACATAATTACGTTTACATAATTAAATAACTCTTACATGAGAAATTTGAGAAATTTTTGATAAAAAAAAAAAACAACTCAATAAACCCATATGGTAATTGAAAGATCCAGATCTGGGTTTAAAAACCCAGCATATATATATATATATATATATATATATATATATATATATATATATATATATATATATATACAGTCTTAAATAAACAGGAAAACTAACGTAAACAAAGCACAAATAGCAGTAAGATGCAATAATTTTTGCATACGGCTGTTTCGAAGCTACAAAGGAGCTTATACAGTCTTAGACAAAAAAAAAGACACACCAAGAAGGGGTAATGCAAATTGGACACAAATTGATATGCATACATGTTTCGACGGAAAATGCAAAATTTTAAAGTTTGGCGGCCAATGAATGAACATGTGACGCTGCAAAGCATCTTAACTGCGCAACTGGCAGGATATTAAAGAGGATAAATTTCGATTCCAGGTCATAAATTCTTTGCGAATTTCATTCCGTGTACTCAGGTAGACAGTAACTATGCCTCGCATACAGGTGCGCGAACAATATGCGCAGATGTCAGCATTTGAGAGAGGACGTGTTGTTGGGCTGAAAGAAGCCGGTTAGTCTAATCGGTGAATCCCTCGACATTTGGATAGGAGCGATGCCACTATCAAACGATGTTGGCAGGAATGGGTGAACCATGTCCGAACACAGCGTCAATAAGGAAGCGCTCGGCCTAGAGAAACAACAGAATGTGAGGACCGAGCAATCGTCAGAGCGGCACTCACAGCCCCAGATTCATCATTATCATCGATCGTACGTGCAACTGGTGCTTCAGTGACCACAAGGACCATTCATAGGCTGCTCAGAGAAAGGGGGCTGAGCTCACGGCGCCCCTTGCGCCGACTACCATTGACCTCTGTACTCCGAAAAGCCCGTTTGCAGTGGTGTCAGGCACATTCGACCTGGAATGTCACTGACTGGAGTAGAATTGTCCCGCTTCAAACTGAGCTCCGATGACCAGCGAATACGTGTTTGGAAAGCCCCGGGCAGCAGTGGGATTCCAACCTGACTGTCTTCCACTATACGAGTGGACAACCAGGAGTGATGGTCTGGGGTGCCATCTCATTTCATAGCAGCACCCCTTCCGTTGTCATCTGCGGCACCCTTACAGCACAGCGATACGTCGACGATATTCTATGCTCCGTTGTGTTGCCCTTCATAACACGCCATCCTGGGCTTGTATTTCAGCAACACAATGCCCGCCCGCACACGGCGAGAGTTTCTACTGCTTGTCTTCGTGCTTGCCTAAAGCTACCTTGGCCAGCAAGGTCGCCGGATCTCTCTCCCATTGAGCACGTTTGGAGTATTATGGGCAGGGCCCATCAACCAGCTCGGGATTTTGACGATCTAACGCACCAATTGGACTGAATTTGGCACGATATCCCGCAGAAGGACACCCGCCACCTCTATCAACCAATGCCAAGCCGAATAACTGTTTGCATAGGGGTCAGAGGTGGACCAACGCGTTATTGACTTTTTCACTTTGTGAAGATCAATTTCTCTTCAATTTCTCTTCAATAAATCATCCAATTTTTCTCAGACTGTAATCATTTGTTTTTCTGTACATGTACATCACATTTGCCGATTTTCGTCCCATTCGGTTAACTCCTTGGTGCGTCGTTTTTCTTTTTCTTTTTCTTTTTTTTGTTTTTTGTCTAAGAGTGTACATACTCACGCACACACACACACACACACACACACGCACACACACACACACACACACACACACACACACACATATATATATATATATATACAGTGGTGACAAAAAGTCCTGAACATACTCATTTTTTGCCTAATTTTTGTGTTTGACTTAATTTTTCGTTATGAAATTATCCTAATGAAATTATCGTACTATCGTAACTATTGTTAAAGATTTTAATGTATTTTTTCATGCTGATTTCAAATCTGTTCATAGAATTCATGTAAAGTAAATAGTTTCATCGATATTTTGAAATAAACCATGATAAGACAAGCACAAGGTCACTGTAATAATGAGTGACTGTTTTTTCAACTAATGAAATGCTCCGTTATTCCAACCAATCAGAGACTAGTACTAATGAAGGGTTGAAAGCAGAATATGCAGCATGTTTTAGTGTATTGAAAGCAGTTGTGTGTTGCAATTTGAAGTGCTTGTGTGGAAAATATTGGAATTATGGGTAAATTTTCATTTCTGCCTGATGATAAATGGAACAAAATAATATTTTTGAAGGAAGAAGGTTATCCTATGCACCAAATTGCTGCTAAAGTACCATGTGGTCTTTATGCTGTCGTGAGAACGTTGAAAAGATATTCTGAAACAAATTCTATTGCGTACAGGGAGCGATCTGGACGACCGATTAAAACAACTTTAAGTGAAGACAGGGTATTGCACAAGATTTC